>VUQS01038515.1:0-11500 GCA_015108495.1 Heterochromis multidens | reverse complement strand
AGCCAGACTGAAGTATACTAAGGACAACCTGGAGAAAGATTATGCATACTGGAAGAGTGTCCTTTGGTCAGATGAGACGAAACTAGAGCTCTTTGGTCACAGAGACACTGCTGGTGTTTGGAAAAAGAAGGGAGCAGCGTACAACCCAAAGAACAGCGTCCCCACAGTGAAACACGGTGGTGGGAGTATTATGTTGTGGGGATGCTTCAGTGCGTCTGGAACTGGGAATCTCGTCAAGGTGGAAGGAATCATGAAGAAAGAAGGTAATGTGAAGATTTTGAAAGAAAATCTCAAGCAGTCGGCAGCTAAACTGGGTCTGGGTCATCGCTTTGTCTTCCAACACGACAACAACCCAAAACATACGTCACTCCCGGTGAAGAACTACCTCCAGAAGACCAAATTGAACATTATTGACTGGCCTGCACAAAGCCCTGACTTGAATCCCATTGAAAATCTGTGGGGTGAACTAAAGACCAAGGTCCATGCCAGAAGACCATCAAATCCAGTGGAGCTTGAGAGATTCACCAAAGAAGAATGGGCTGAGATTGCTCAGGAGACGTGTGTGAGACTTTCTGAAAACTACAACAAACAACTGCAGGCTGTTATCCAGCAAAAAGGACACACAACTGACTATTAGCATCAGGGGGGCTAATAATTTTGACCCTGGTAGTTTTTTGTGAAATAATTCTGTTTCTGTGTGCAAATTAAAATAATGTAAGCATCCAAAATAAAACTAGGATGTTTGGCAACGCTGTGGTAAAAATTCCTTGCTCTGTTTAACAGGACTTGGGAAATATTCTAAGGGGGGCTAATAATTCTGTCCTTATTTGTTTAGCTGTACTGAGGACATCACCTTGGTTTTCAAGTGCTCATCTAGAACAGAGAACCTGGTTATTCCCCAGGTCTCCACCAATACTAGTGAAGTGGCTTGAACAATCTACCAAAGCGTGTTAGGTGTGCTCCAATATTTAAAACCAAACATTACCATTCAGCACCTTTAGCTTTAAGATTTTTTCGACTTAATTATCATTTGATTTCATTTCAGCTTCGTTGCTTTTAGTGCTAGTTCTTTGCTTCTCTAGTTTGCTTACAAGTTGATTCATATCTGTGAACATATTTCTCTCAAGGAGTGTTTTAGGAGCAGGAAAAGAACATCACAGAGCAAACTCAACACAGCAAAGTTCAATCTATGTACGTATGCTCGTTGCCAACCTGCAGTCAAATTTTGATACATGTGTGTTTGAACTTGTAATAGAATGCAATTTCTGACATCACTTGAAAGCACCATTTAAACTAATGTTTTCCACATTGTTAGACATCTTTATTGCTCCTTTTCTTTTTTTTTTTTCTTTTTTTTTTTATCTTTCTTTTTTTTTTTTCTTTTTTTTTTAAGCATTCAGTCTTCACCATTAGGGCTGTCTATTTATCAATATTATCAACAGAAAAAAATGATTTTAAAATCACGTGTCTTTACTATGAAGTCTCACCTGAATGCATGCCAGAGGCTCGTTGGTCCAAATAGAGTATCCTCCCACCACATAGATCCTGTCATCGTGGACCGCTACTCCAGACTCGTTTTGACCTGAAGAGGACAGAGACGACACAATGCTTCACTGTGCCAAGCAGAGGGCATTCCGACAATATGACTTCCACGTCCCCCATGAGGCAGAGAGAGAGATAAATGGAGAAAGATGGGGCAAGGGTGGGAGTGTATGGAGAGCTCAGATTGTTCTCTTTCTGTGACTTTGTCTTTAAACTTTTACAGATATAATAGGAGGAAAAGATCCAAGAACAAATGGGTAAAGTCAAACAGGAGGAGGAGGAAATAATAGTAAAGTCACCCAGAATTTAAAGCCTGTAATGTGAAATGAGAAAACATGACCACATCCTGCAGTATATACATGACAGATTGTCTTGCCAGTGCTTGCATTCCATCCCACTACTACCCTGGAGGCTAAAGGTGCAACATAGCCTCAGGTCCAAAGTAGACATATACTCTTTATATGTTTTAATTGTATATCATCCTACCGCCCACTCACAGCCAACAGGGAGGCATTATGTGTTGTGTTTTTAATCTAATGAGAGGAGGGCAAAGCAGAGAGTTATACTCAGCCTACGTTTCTAAGCACCACATATGTATAGTACATAATTGTATTAAAAATATATTGTGTTCCAGATAGATTAGCATTAAAGCCGATGAAAACTTGTTTTCAGAAGTGTTTGTCATTAAAGATTCACGACTACATAAACAGCAATTAAAAGTTAAACTTCGGAAAAAGTTTGATCGACAGTGGCCTAAGGGTCAGCCTATTATTAGTCATCACATTGGTATTCAAATGTCACTAAATCCTCTCTGAATTTTTGCAATACCACCTTTTTATCTTGCTTGATTTAACAAAAACTATCAAAGTTGGGCTGAAAATGTAAGATACAATACTGTGCAAAAGTCTTGAGCAACCCCTCATTTCTTTATATTCTGCTAGGAAAATGGGACAAAGGTGCAGCGATTTACTGAAATGAGCAAAAATACATGGAAATACAGTATAAAAGGCAAAAACAGAGTTTGTACTATTCTAACAAGCCTGAAAGTAAATATTTGCTATAACCATCTTTATTCTTAGCACAGTCTGAACTCTCTTAGTCAGGTTTCTTTTAGTTTCTCAAGTAGTCTTCAGGAATAGTTCTCCAGGCTTCTTAAAGGACATTCAAAGCTCTTCTGTGGATGTTGGCTGCCTTTATACCATTTTCTGTCAAGATAATCCCACACTGGTTCAGTATTATTGAGGTCCGGGCTCTGGGGAGGCCAATCCATGAACGATAGTGTTCCACTGTGTGTTTTTCTACCGATGTATGCTTTTACTGCACTGGCAGTGTGTTTTGGATGATTGTCCTGCTGAAAAATTAAGCCAATCAGATGCTTTTCACCTGTTATTGCATGGTGGATCAAAGTCTGGTGGTACTTTTCTGTGTTCATGATTCCATCAATTTTAACAAGATCTCCAACACCACTGGCTGAAATGTAGCCCCAAACCATGACAGAGCCTCCACTGTGTTTTCACCTCCTCCATACATATTGACAACAATTTCAACCAATAATTTCAAATTTGGATTTATCACTCCTGTTTCCACTGATTTTCTGTCCAGTTCTTTGTATACTTTGCCATACCTCAGCCTTTTCTCCCTGTTTCCTTCCTTAAGAATGGCTTCTTGACAGCCACCCTTCCACCTGACACATCCTGTGTCAGGTTTTTGCTGGATTTCCTCCTGTTTCTTAAGGACACGCCATTCAGATACTGCTCATCTTTAAGGACACACTGCACAGCATGCTAACATGTGTCAGGTTTTCTGCTAACAGCACTTTGGGAATCACCTTGTTGGTGCAAAAATACTATTTTATGTCTGTCAAACTGTGTTATCTTTGACATTTTTCATAGATTCAACTAAAGAAATGGGAACAAATTATGTGTTTTTGCAACAGGCTGCTAGTAACAAAAAAGATGTAATTTAAAATTGGCTCTTTGCTCTGTTCTCTGTTATGTGTCGACACAACACTGGTTCATCCCTTGAGTTAGGTGTCTTTTTATGCTTTAATGATTCATAGGTCAGTGTTAAGTGGCTTAACAAACAAAAAAAATTCTTCTGAAAAAGGACAGGTACAAGGCCTGGACTGAAAATGAGTGAAATAGCACCCAAAGTCCAAAGACAAACTTTGAAAGACCTTCAGAAAGCCTGGAGAACTATGGTCCATTGAACTGTGGTCCATTAGTGTAAAAAATTGCTAGTCTGGCTCTGACCAAAGGCATTATAATTCAGCACCATTAAAGCCTACTATTCACACCCTATATGTGTTTTTTTTAATCCTTACAAAATCTCAACGATAAAATTAACAAGTTCTAGTTTAAGAGGGATCATAGAGCAAACTATTTCTTGGCTAAGTGCAGTGAATTTCATGATCTTGTCAGGTAAACAGCGGAGACAAATATTGTTTCTTGATAGTCAGTTAACCACCGTTCTCCACTTCTTCTTTATCTAATCTAAGTTAATCTAACCATCTCCTGACAGTAACTTTATATTAGCGCAGACATTAGAGTGGTATCAACCATCTCCTCTAACTCTCAGCAAGAAAGCTGCAATTTCTATGTCACAACCAGTGCTTCTACTGCTTCTGTCTAATGGAGCATTTCAGAAAAAGTTGTGCAGGTCAGACTGTTATTTGCGTACATATATGCATGTTCACACGGTGGCTTCATCACTTTGCCCACCTGTAAGGAGGCTGAAGGAGCAACGCGTCCACTGGTCCAGGTCCATGTTATAGGAGTCGATGTGGCGGACCAATATGCGGTCATTGTTGTAATCCAGGTCATTCCCACCTAGCACGTACAGTTGCCTCCTCACCGCCGCCATGACGTGGTACACTCGCCTCTGCAACATGGGACTGCGGGCCAACCACTGGTCCTGAGGAGGAGGTGAAAGTGGTGGAGAGTAGATGAGAGGAGGAAACAGCAGATGGATTTGAAGGAAAAAAGGGAGAAAATGAGAGATGCAGTACAAAGAAGGAGGTAGAGAGAAACAGCGAGGGTGGAAATGGAAGAAGGATGAATAAGAAGATTAATATTTAAGCATATCTATGCATGGGTAATTGATGTATGCTCAGCGCTAGATAAATAACGTGACACTGGAGCTCAGGTTTGTACTAATGACTTCCCTCCCTATTTCTAATCATATGTTTCAGCCACTCCATTTTACACCGAGGATCCCTGCTCATTTCACTAAGTGTGTCGAAGTGTATTTTCTGTCTGTGTGTGTGTGTGTGCTTGATTGAGGCAGAGAGTGAGAGAGAGAAAGTGTGTGTGTGTCTGCTGGGAGCTGACGGGTGGCCATCTGTTGAGGGTAGAGTGGGTGGGGGGTTGCTGTTGCTCTGGCAGGTGAATGTAGATTCATGGTGAATACAAATGAGACTCTTCCTCTCTCTTTCACTCATTTCTTCATTCCCTCGCTTCCACGCAGACATGTACAAACACAGACCCATATGGATATGTGCATTACACATATACACACTGCATACCCCCATACTATATACAGCCTTTAACAGCTGCCTTATATTCAAACACAACAGACTGCAGCTTAGCCCACTACATTCCAGTGCAGTGAGTTGTGTATGACTATTGCACACAGAATCAAAATCATTTAAACCCTTAATTTAATTAAAAATAGTATAGAAATAACATATCAAATATTGAAAGTGAGAAATTTTACTGTTTGCAACATTTTATTGCAGATCCATGCTGCTGGGACACATGGAAGTGTTTTGTCTTGCTGAAATAAGCAAGGCCTTCCCAGAAAAAATGTAGTTTTGATGGTGCCATATGTTGCTCCAAAACCTTTACATATACAGTCATGTGTGAAAGAAGGTTTTCACAGGCCTCTATACAGTACAGTGAAAAAATGAGTACACCCTCAGAAAGTGCAAGCACCTCTATAAAAGTGGAAGTTTTTGCAGTTTGCTGGTCTGGAGTACTCAGGTGTGTGTTAACAGAATGCCACAATCTTCTCAGGGGTGGATGTCCCAGCAAATTCACCCCAAGATCAGACCATGCAGTGCTCAGAGAAAAAAATCCAAAAGCTACATCTCAGACTCTACAGGTCTCATTTAGCATGTTGAGTGTTAAAGTTCATGACAGTACAATTAGAAAAAGACTAAAGTACGCCTTGTTTGGGAGGGTTGCTAGGAGAAAGCCTCTTCTCTCTAAAAAGAACATTTCAGCATGTTGAGGAAATCTGTAGTCAGCTAAGACTGAAGAAGTCACTTGGATGAGTGACGAAACGTTTCTCCTATGAAAAACGCTACATCCAGATGAAGAGAATCAACTTTCTGGGAACATTTCAGCATGATTTCAGTTTGCAAAGTTGCATCTGAACAAACCACAAGATTTCTGAAGCAATGTCCTTTGGACAGATGAGACCAAAGTGGAGATGCCATAATGCATAACACTTCATTTGGTAAAAACCAAACACAGCATATCAGCACAAACACCTCGTATCAACTGTCAAGCACGGTGGTGGAGGTGTAATTTGGGCTTTTTTTGCAGCCACAGGACCTGGGCACCTTGCAGTCATTGAGTTGACCATGAACTCCTCTGTATACCAAAGTATTCTAGAGTCAAATGTGAGGCCATCTGTCTGACAGCTAAAGTTTGGATTAAATAAGGTTCTGAAACAGGACAATGATCCCAAGCACAGCAGCAAATCTACAACAGAATGATTGAAAAAGTAAAGAATCAAGATGCTGCAATGGCGCAGTCAAAGTCCAGACCTCAACCCGATTAAACTGCTGTGGTGGGACCTTAAGAGAGCTGTGCATAAATGAATGCCCTTAAATCTCAATGAACTGAAGCAACATTATAAAGAAGAGTGGACCAAAATTCCTCAGATGGCAATGTGAGAGACTGATAGTCATACAGAAAACCATTACTTAAAGTTACTGCTGCTGAAGGTGGTTCTACAAGGTGCTGAATCGTGAGATGTACTTCGTTTTTCACAGGACTGCATAGAGTCCTGTGAACACTTTTTTTTTTCACATGACTGTAATTTAGAATTAATTGCGCCCTCATAGATGCAAGTTAATTATACCATGTGCACCAATGCAGCTCCCATACCATCACAGATGCTGGATTTAGAACTGTGCACTGATAACAAGCTGGACCATCCAGACTACAGATGCATGCATGTTCTTATTTCAGTGACATGTGAGACCCTGAAGATCGCAGACATTCAGACATTGGTTTTTTGCCTTAACATTTGTGCACGGTGTGTGTGTGTGTCTGTGTGTGTGTGTGTGTGTGTGTGTGTATATATATATATATATATATATATATATATATATATGATGAAATGTTCTAATTTACAATGGCAAATGTTATTCTTAAATGGTTTTCCTTTACAGTTTTCCACAGAGTCGTCAACCTATCCTCATTTTTACTTCTGAAAGACACTCTGGGATGCTCATACTCAATCTTGTTACTGTCTTGTTACTGAAATGTTGGTAATTAACCTAATTAGTTTAACATTAACATTTTCAGTCTTCCATTGCTCTGCTCCAATATGTTGCTGCCATTAAATTATAAATGAGCATATACAGCATATATAGGCTTTTCTTTTTTATTTATTAACGTTTTATGAATTTGTCTTTGATTTGCAAATATTTTTATTTACATTTTATAAAATTTTATTTGCATTTTACTGTATTTAGAAACATAGCTGTAAAATTTTATCCATGATGAAGTGAAAATAAAACAAAATATGGTTCTTTGGATTCAGGATAAAAGGTCCATGCAGAAAATATTTACCCCCGCTGGCCAGTACCTGTTTCGTGATGATGAATAATCATGATTAATTACCCTGAAATCACGATTCACCACTTAACTGAAGACGAAGTAGAGTTTTTGGACTTTATTTTAATCTAGGTTTACTATTTATCAGAGTGCCAGCAATTTTCTATTGATTCCATATGGTGTGAAAATCAATTAGCAGACACTTGACACCTGCCTGTTGTGCCATCCATCATTGAGAACATAAGGTCTGCATTCATTTTCTGGGAGAAAAAAACTCCATTATTCATACACTGATGATGTTTAGTTGTACCTTTTTTCTGTACTGCATCATCAGTCAACAATAATTCATACAGAGTGAACTTTATTAAAGACTAGCCTCAGTACAATTCAAATAAACAGAGAAAAACCTCAGGATCAGTCTCATAATACGTTGCTCTGAATACTCCAAGGGCTGCTGGAGTTTTGCCCCTTGCTGTACAAACCTGGACTGAATTTTCATGCTTCACAGCAACATATCCAAATCTTTACTAATCAATTTGAGACAGAGGCAACACAACAAGCTGTAAGCACTAACATATTATCCGCCAAAATGCTTTATCAAGCAGTTCACGTCCGCAGCCATCCATTTGGAGTTCTGTTTCTGAACACCTGAAAAATGTAACTCAAATAATCTCATCTAACTCACATTTGGTCTCCAAAAGCCCCTGGGAAAAAAATATGACGCTTGAGGCAAATTTTGTGTGTCAGCTGTTTGGATCTGGGCAGGTAGTGTGTAAGAGGGTGTAATCAGATGTTTTGTTTCTTTTTTTTTTACTGAACACAGCTGTTTGCTGCTGATGAAAGTAGGGAGAGTGAATGAAAATGAAAGTAAAGTCACTGTCAGTAAAACCAAATCATTGTGTTAAAATACACTAAAAAAAATCCACAGAATGGAGGTGAAAACTGTATGTTATAACAGTATGATAATATTTCTCTGTAAGTTTGTCACTAATAGCAGCCTTTTTCACATTACCCACAGTCACTTCATTCTTAGCTTATATGAAAATATTGACTTGAGTTGGCTTTAGTATGCTTTGGAATATGGCCAGTGATAAAGTATGCCATACTATTCAAGTATACAGGTATAATTGGGGAAAATAAATGTAAGCACATTTCCTCAATATACAAAAACAAATCCCATCAGTCCATAGCTACCTGTTCTGGGTCGTAAACCATCAGGCGGTTTTGGTACTGAGCGGTGTTTGTCACCCCACCTGGAACATAAACAACACCTCAGGCTTCTGGCAGCAACAGGTTCTGGTGCAAATGAGTGTGAAGATGTGAGCTTAGTAGTAGGAGTGAGATAAACGTAATGTATATGGGAGAGTGAGCAGGCTGAGTCTGTGTTCCCTATCCTTGAGTACCTGAGACCCAGAGCAGGTTGTCAGCCACACAGCCGGCGTGACAGGACAGTGAGCGGTCAAAGGGCTGGACAAACATCCATTTGTTCCTCTTGGGACAATAGCGCTCCACAGATGGCAGCACCTGTCTCAGCTCATTCCTGCCCCCCACTGCATACAGGTACTGCCCCAGAGCTCCCAGGACAAAGTGTTCCCTGCATGCCTTCATGGGGGCAATCTCAGTCCAACGGTTGCCCCTGGGGTCATATCTACAGGCAGTCCTTACTGCACATGTCCTCCCAGTGGCATGCTCCACCTCACCACCCACAACAAACAGGAAGTTCCCCATTACAGCCACACAGTGGTGGCTGCGTCCAGTGGGCATGGGCGACAGCTCGCTCCAATTCGACCCGCCCGCTACTCGTACGTGCTCCTGTGCAGCTGGGTTGAAATACCGCAGCTCCCGGACTCTGCTCACCTCCCGCTTCCGACCTCCAACTATGTAGAGGGTGAGGGACTGGAAGCGCGGCCTGGTGCGCGCTGACTGGTGGAGGGGCTGAGCAAAGATGGCGTGGTGGTAGTCCAGGGCCTCATCCACCAGAGCAGCAGCAGTAGGGCTAGACTGGACCAGAGGATGGCTACGGGAAAGGTGGTGCAGTGTGGGGACATCCATCAGGCCGTAGCGGACGTGCTGTAGAAGATCCTCAGTGTACTGGTAGCGACAGTCGTGTTCTAGCCACAGAACAACCAACTAAAGACAGAAAGAAGAGTGAACAGTTACAGACTGTACCAGCAGCAAGTAAGCAAAGTTAGCCAGCTCACTCACTCAGTGGCAGTATAAACTGACTGCTTTGCAGCTCTTTATCAAAAAACAGTGACCATATTGTTATGTTTCCATAAATTCAAAAACTGCTAACTCAATTTGAATGTACAAGTTGGTAACTATCAAATTATTGCACCACTAAAACTATTATGGTTTAAATTTGGTTACATCATCTTAAATTCATTGAGCGTTCCCTTCTTTTATGTATTATTGATTAAAGTATTATTTGAATTCAATATGGCTTTTATTTTTTCCTTTATCACTTTTTAAATTAGAAACAAAAGGCTCCCTGCCCCAGTCATTTTTCAAGTAGGTAGGACGTTAGGATAAGAGGGAAGTGTAAAAGGAAAGAGTCAGAATGAAAGATCAGGGAAAAAAAAAAAAAAAACACTGAAGGACTGCTAATCAGAATTTTTTCTAGACACCTATAGGCTATTATGGCAAGATTGAGCCAGCACTACAGCCATAGTTGCCAACACACACATACACACAAGCATTTATTAATCAGCAGCATTCAATATTCAGACTGTAAATATCCACAGGCAGCCTCCTTTGTTTAATGCGGGCGAACTGGGTAGTAGGGAAGGGATTTAATTGAACTTGAGAGCGATGGAAGGTTATTTAGCTGCGACGAGGTGTGAATGTGGGCGAGATGACTGGAGATCACTGATACCATTATCAGGAAAACAAAGTGGTTGTTAGCGCAATCTGTGCAGAGACTGAGAGCTTATTACAGCGGAATAAAGGAATAAAGATTTTTAGGGAAAAAGGACACGAAGATGGCCACGAACAAATCAGGGAAAACTGACAACGTCACAACTGCAATGATAATACAGGATTCGGGGTGTGATATATGCACACATACTCGATGCGTGACTTGTCTTTGCTATCCAGACGAAACCTTCCTTTCCTCATTTCCCCTTCAGTCCCCTCCAAAGGTGTGAATATGCAACAAACATGCAAGTCAGGCTTCTGTCTTTTTTGTGGTAACTGTGCCACTCTGCTGTCTCTCCTTCCTTTTCCTCTATTGCTCACCCCGCCTCTCTCCTCCTCAACGCTCTGAAGTGACAGTGTGTGTGTGCGCATGTGTGTGTGTGTGTGTGTGTGTGTGCGTGCGAGCGTGCGCACACTACGGCAGCTGACTGTGAAGGTCACGCTGCATCACACAACTTCCTCGGGGCACAGAATAAATCAACTCCTTCTCCCTCCTTCCCCTCCATGCTGAAAGAGAAAGTGCGAGAGAGAGAGGGTGAGAGAGTGTGTGTGTGTGTGTGTGTGTGCGTGTTTGTGTGTGCATGTGTGTGTGTGAGAAAAGGAGAGGGTGAGGGAAAGAGATAGTGAGGGGAGGAGGGGAGGCTACAGAAAGGCAGAGCAAAGGATGGCAAGAAAGGGAGAGAGAGAGGGGGGCGGGGGGAAACAAAGGCAGAGAAAATGTGATTTCCAGAGCATGAGAGGCTCGAAGAAAACTCTGAGTGACGATGATTGACGCCCAAGCTAGGTCAGTCCGGTATTGGCGTGCACCCCACCACCCTCCAGCCCACCACCCCTTTCGGACGACAGCCCCCGCTTGCCTTTCGCTTCCGTCTGATGCCCAAATTAACCTTCTGGGTGAAGTGAAGGAGGCCCAAAGCAGCCTAATCAGAGGCTGATTATGGCGGCGGTGGCTGGCTAAAGGGTCAGGGTAATTGTGCCATCAGAGGCCTGATTGTTTTCAATCAGACGGGCGGCCGAGTGACAGCTGGGGGATTGGGGCCCTGATGGAGCCGCGGTGGGCCTAATCAGAGAAGAGAAGAAGGGGAGAAAGAAAGAGGGGGAGAAAAGAACTGAGAGAGAGCGGGGGTAGTGGTGGTGGTGGTGGTGGTGGTGCGGGGGCTGATTGGAGCAAATGAACAGGCAAAGCGGCAAGTCCCACCCCGCACTGCCGCTTCACTCCACAATTCCGGCAGTTCATCACAGGCATGCTTACT
>VUQS01038513.1:0-10788 GCA_015108495.1 Heterochromis multidens | reverse complement strand
TGTTTTTATTTGTTTATTTTTTATTTTATTTGTTTTTGTTTTTTTTGTTTTTTTTTGGTTTTTTGTTGTTTTTTTGTTTATTTTTTTTTGTTTTTTTTTTTTTTTTTTTTTTTTTTTTTTTTTTTTCTGCTTGAATGATTCATAGCTCAGTGTTAACTGGCTTAACAAACAAAAAAAACCATTCCTCTAAAAATGATGCGCATTTTCAGATGCTGAAAATGAGTGAAAAATCAGCCAATGTCCAAAAAAAAAAACTTTGAAAGACCTTCAGAGAGCCTGGTGAACTACTGCTCAAGACCACTTTAAAAGTTACAAGAAAGTCTGGCTCCTCGGAAACAAAATATAAAAAAATGAGGGGTAGCTCAAAGCTTTTTCACAGTGCTGTAAATTATTTCATAATTACCAGTAATTTTTTGCTTGATTTATTTTGTTTTTGTTTTTTGATTAAAAATGTTCAAATGATACTTTTCAAAAAATTATGTCCAAAAATTGAGTTTAATTTTTTACTTACGAAGACAAAATTGGTCAGGTCAAGATTTTGGATTTTTAATCTCATAATTTTGAGTCATTAGTTGCAAAGTCAAAATATACTTGCTAAAATTGTTTTGTATGGTTTAAGTCAAAAATGTGTCTTATCTCTTATTATTATTATTATTATTATTATTATTTTTATTTTTTTTTATTTTTTATTTTTTTTACATTTTAGTCATGGCTTCTGTTTGCAGTTGAATTCACCATCATAATAATTTAAATGAAGTTATTATCAGCTAATAATCCTGTAAATAATGGCTTTAAAATTTTGCACCTGCTTTTGTAAGACTGAGTCTTCCAGAGTTTCATGATTTTGACTCGCAGACAAAAAAAGCTTTGTTCACTGTGATGGACTACTGTCAAAGAAATTAAAACTAGCAGCCTGTTCTCATACTTCGTGTTTATGTCTCCTGTTACAGTAAGATGCATGCAGATAAGCGCGTGGAGAGCCCCATCCCGATTCTGCCACTGTCTACACCAGATATGAAGACAGAGAAACTCATAAAGATGAAAGATGAGGAAGTGAGTGTCAAAAACATGACTCCATAATATACCTCAGATTCGGAATAATAAATTACAGAAGGTGTTATATAACCAAGATGCTGAATTGATGACCCATATGTGTTATTATGTAAGCTGTCTTTCATTCTCTTGCTCCCCTTTCTCTGTCTTGTCTTTATCTCCTGTGCCTCTTTAGCTGAGGAGGATGCAGCAGATGCTCCAGAAGATGCAGCAGCAGATGCATGAGCAGGAACTGTGACAACTCCCCTCTCCTGTAGCATCTCTGACCCCTTATATCTTTATTTAGGCAGCAGTAATCCCTCACTAATGCCATGTTTATAGGGGATGAGATGAGAAAATCTTTAGTGTCAATATTTCACCCAATTTTTAAAACACTGGTCACAAAGAAAACAGATGAATGACAGCATGTTGTTTTTGAGTCTTGTTAGGCAGTCTGGAGTAGCTTACACTTTGTTACCTTTGTTAGATCACAGTAGTTTTACTTGAAATACTCTGTGACTAATGCACCATGCCCCAATGAATTCAGTTTATGTTTATGCACTGATTGTTTATACTGTTATTGTGGACTAAGTGTTGGAACAGCTGCTGACAGTATGTTTATTATACTAAATCTGAATACAGGGTTTTCCCTATAATTGTCAGACTTAGTGGATGACAGTGTGTGTGGAACTGAAAGCTGACTGAAGAAACGCATCTCTCTTTGAGGTTCAGTATCTGCTTAATTCGGCCTAATATAATCAGTGTGTTGACCAGGAGTCAATTTAGTTAATGACCTGGTAGTCTAATGACTTATTTCCCATAAGTACTGTATATATACTATATAGTAGTTACTTCGTATTTAAGTGGACAAGCTGATGCTTTATTAAACCCAGAGCCCTTTAGAGTCGACACCTAGCTCTGGGGAGAAGTATTGCACTTCAAGACCCTTCTGCATTGTCTTAACTTTTCTGACTTGGTTGTGCATCCATCTTTTATATACTGCAGTTTATAAGCACATTAGGATCTCCCACACAACTGTCAGCAGTTGAGTTGCATTGTGAATAATGTAGGCACTAAGTTTTGACAAGGAAGAAGAATGTGCAGACCCAAAAAGACATCCATCACCAGTCAAAGGGGACCTATTATGCTTTTTCTTATTTTTTGTTACAGTGCTGTTATAGTGGTCAATGCTTACATTAAACATGGCCAGAGTTTCACATGAGCTCTACTTTTGGCTCTGTATGATGTCAGTGAGAGTGGGTATTCCTAATATGGTCATCTAATGAACACAGCTCTGGCTGTGAGTACAGAACCCTCACCTACCTGCCCTACCTGCTAGTAGAGTCCTATCATAAAAATTAAGCTGGAAATGAGCAGAATAGGTTCTCTTTTAAGGGTTGCATGGCAGAATTAGCTGGTGATATGCAAACAAGATCATGCCAAAATGCTTTTTAAAATGCATGCTTTTATTTAAAGGGTACATAATATGCAAAATTAACTTTTTTAAAAATGTTTTTTAACTTAAGTGTATCCAGTGTTTCTACAGACCCTCAAATAGTCAAATAAATAATAATTATTATTAAACAAATAATCTCCAATTTTTTTTTTCTTTTTTTTCATCAGATTCAGAGTAAATGATCAGCTTTGGTCTGCAGCATCAAAACAGGTTAAGCACTTCCACCAACTGGTGAAAAAGATATACCTGAATGAGCAAACAGTTTGCCAATATCTCCTACTTACAGCTGCCTGCACTAAGTCTAAAATGTCAGCATGCCGTGAACAAGGCATGCTGACATTTTAGAGCAAGAGTGAACATGGGAGTCTTCATGCAGTCCTGGAAGTGTTAGCATTCTGTACGTGACAAAGGTTACCATTAGTTTTGATCATATGCCAAGAAGCCACCACTATGTGGAAACTGCACTGCTGAGGGATAGCCACAAACTGACTAAAGAGCAATGTGAAACCAATAAAAAAATAACAGCTTGTGGGTTACCGGGTGTATTTCATGTTGCCTTTTGCATTTCAGTGCAAGCTAGTTTCTGTATTGTGTATGGGACTGTTGCAATATCAGATTTCTATTTCATGATTATTGTGATAACAAAAAAGTTGCAATATCTATAAAAGATCTCAAAACAACAATAATAATAATAATAGCAATAATGCTATCAGTCAGATTCATCTGGAATTTTGTTTTGTGTGCTTTTTTTGGACAAATGAATTACAGTCAAAATACATGGAGCTGGAGAGACTTTAACTACAACTGTACAAAACAATTAAAAGAAAGGCATCATAGCTTTATAATCTGTTTACATTGTGTACAAAGATTTGGAAAACTGAAATCTCACAATCGCACAAGATTAGAAAACAGCTCAATACTACCACACTATAAATGGTTAACAGGTAACTCTAATTCTTATAACAGAAATACAACAAACGTGACAGAGGCTAAAGGAACGCCATTTCAGTGTGTTTGGCTATGTACAAAGATTCAAACAATATGGGAAGAGGTCAAAGAAATTCCAATAGAACCAAAGCTAGGTTTCTATCCAAAAGAATGATTATCATAGAAACATATATGTTGGTAAACCTCAGTCTTTTAAATCAAAAACACTAATGGCATTATTTAAAACAAAGAAAGCAAGAAACAAAAAAAACTCATACCCTGGATTAGACAAGTGATGGCAAACCTTCCACTAGAAGGAATAACATGAACATTAAAGGTAAAATTCAGTCAGACTACTTCTTTAAACCAAGCATTATTTAGTTGGTTATATCTCCTGAACTGAGGATTTTTGTTTTATGCAAACTTGTTTTTGATTTAGAGGAATGGTATGTTGTTTGGCTTTTTGTGTCTGGTTTTTTTGTTTATCTGGGTCTTTTGCACAACTATTTATGATATTGTCATATGTGCATCACTGACATATTTTATTTTTAACATCATGGTTATCATCAGTACAGGGTTATGGTGACACCCTTAGTGTATAACAATCATTAATGCTTACCATATAACAGATGTCATTTTATGGATTTTAGTCACCATGTCAGGGGTTTTAAAAATACAAGACTGTAGAGACTAGTTCCTGAATTAACATTGTTCTAGATCCCATTTTTGTAAAGAAACTCACAAAGTGAAAACCTAACAATGTATTAGCTTTGTTATATGGTAATGATAAAATGTTGTTTATATACATAGCCCTTTTCAGAAACAGTGTAACATAGTGGTTTGCAGTAAAACAAGGCCATGATAAGCACAAATAAAATAACTTTTTGTGTAAAATCCTTTTGTGTCTGTCTTTTTATTTTATCATGGAAACATCCTACTGTTATTACAGACACATGTACTAACCATAGACACTGAACTTGCTCATGAATTTATTGGTGCTAGATTTGCTGCTGTGTCGAGTGGGGGTTTTTTGTTTGTTTTTTTTTTGTTTTTTTAAGGCAGTATGGGGGGCCTCTCAACTGATAGCACTGTCTCCTCACAGCAGAATGGTTCCTGGTTCAAATCCCCCCAGCTGGGGCCTTTCCCTGTGGAGTTTGCATGTTCTTCCTGTGGCTGCGTGGGGTACCATCAGGGTTTCCTCGCACAGTCCAAAGACATGATAATGTCTGCATGAGAGGTAGATCAAGTGTGTAGAATAAAGCACTGTATGAATGCATCAATCTGGGACAGGTTATAAAACCATTTCCAAACAACCTGAGGTCCATCATTCTACAGTGAGAAAGATTATTCATTAAGTGGAAAACATTCAAGACAGTTGCCAGTCTTCCCAGGAGTGGACATGCCAGCAAATTCACCCCAAGGTCAGACTGTGCAATGCCTGGAGAAGCTGCAAAAAATCCAAGAGCTACATCTCACTCCACAGGCTTCAGTTAGCATGTTAAATGTTAAAGTTCATGACATTACAATTAGAAAAAGTCTGAACAAGTACAGCTTGTTTGGAAGGGTTGCCAGGAGAAAGCCTCTTTTCTCTAAAAACAACATGTCAGAGCAGCTTAGCTTCACAGAGCTGCATCTGAACAAATCAACAAGACTTCTGGAAGAATGTCCTTTGGAAAGACAAGAGCAAAGTGGAGATGTTTGTTCATAATGCAGAGCACCACATTTGAAGAAACCCAAACAGCATATCAGCACAAACACCTCATACCAGCTGTCAGCACCGTTGTGGAGGGCTGTTGATTTGGGAATCTTGCAGTCACTGAGTCGACCATGAACTCCTCTGTATACCAAAGTATTCTAGAGTCAAATGTGAGGCCATCTGTCTGACAGTTAAAGCTTGGACCAAACTGGGTCATCAACAGGACAATGATCCCAAGCACAGCAGCACATCTACAACAGAATGGCTGAAAAAGAAAAAATCAGTGTTGCAGTGGCTCAGTCAAAGTCCAGACCTCAACCTGATAGAAATGTTGTGGTGGGACCTTAAGAGGGCTGTACATGAATGGATATCCACAAACCACAAAGAACTGAAGCAACATTGTAAAGATCCACAACAATGTGAGAGACTGATACAGTCATAGAGAAAACAATAACTTCAAGTTATTGCTGCTAAAGTTGGTTCTACAAGCTGCAGAATTATGAGGTGTACTTAGTTTTTCACACACTGCTTCTGCATTTTGGCTTCATTTTTTTTAAATAAATAATGATACGGTGTGTGTTGTTGTTCATCTGAGGTTGTATTTAAATCATTTTAGAACCTGGTGAGGACTGAATAATTTTTTAATTACTTTCTGATACATAAAACCTTAGAAATGAAAGGGGGTCTACTTTGTTTTTCACATGGTTGTATATGCATATATAAAAAGGTCTTCTTTCTCCTTGCAATTTAAGCTCTTGTAAGGACCTGGATCACACAGGAAGTCAGGATTGATGTATGCTCTTTTCATAATTTGTTGCTTCATTGCCTATTCAGCTTGCGGCAACCTCCTTTTGGCATAAGACGGAATGTCTCTTTTATCCAGCTGCCTTAACACTTGTGTCCGGTGCTCATATGGGCCAGTAGGTATCCTGAGGCTTAAGTTAGTCATTGAACTGGACCTCTCAGACATGTTTGTAGTGTTCCTTCCTCCCAGAGCCTTTTAAATTCAATTATCTGACCTGCTCTGAGGTTCAGCCCATTGGAGAGGTTTTAGCTCCATTTTCTGGGAATAACATCCCACTACTTTCTGAGCACCAGTTAACAGGTATCTGTGTGTTGCACTCACAGGGATGTGCTCACTCCACCCTGTCATTGCCAAGTGCTTGCTCATAGGGGATCGTCTGATTGTTGGGGTTTTCTCTGTATTATTGTAGGGTCTTTACCTTACAATATAAAGTGCCTTGAGGCGACTTTTGTTGTGATTTGGCGCTATATAAATAAAATTGAAATGAATTGAATCATCTAAAAACTAAAAGAAAAAAAAAAACACTGAAGCCTCCAAAATGCTGACATTAATGAGGTCTACAAACTAATGGTTGATATCTATTTTTCATATACAGTCTATGACTTTGTCAGTAATTTGTTAAAGACTGATTTACAGATAAACTTACTGCCCTGATGAAGGCTCTACAAATTTAAGGGGTATCTACAGTTTAATTTGAACTGATCCTATTGGTGGACTGTTTCGTGGTGCAGGGTTAGGGGCCTCACGTCACGAGTTCCAGGTCTTCAGATAAGCTAAGTACAGCAATGCTGGCTGGCTTATCACTGCTTGCAGGTGTAAATACTGTATTTCTGTAGATGCACGATCCCGATCAGCTGCCAGCAGCGCAGCCAAATATGCCCATTGTTTCGGCGTGTTTGCCGCCATCTAATGCGGCTGAATAGGGTAAACGGGGACTGCGTAAGTGTGTCGGTAGATCAGTAGTCCTGTCCACTGGTGTGACAGCCTGTCGAAGCTACGAGCAGAGGCGGGAATGGAGCGGAGCGAGGGGGACGAGAATGAGAGCAGCTCGTCTCAACACAACACAATGTGGAAACAGTTTCAAACCAAAGCGAAGCCGTTGCTCAGCCCCAAGCTGGGCGCCCGAGAGCCAGAGGACAAGAAGGAGCGAGGCATGTGGATGTTCAAAAAGATGAAGCGGAAGGAAAATGTCGCCCTGGATCGGGTGATCTCCTCCTCGCAGCCCGACCTGCTCTTCTCCTCTCCGGTTGATGTGGAGACGAATGAGGCACAGCTCTGCGGCAAAGCTGCCGGGAGCGGCTCCGGTCTCGGCCGGGAGAAGCTGCAGTTTTCGATCAAGCACAAGTCCACCAGCCCTAACAAACCCACGGTGTCTCAGCTGGTGCAGTCCCACCACAAGAGCTCCTCTCTAGGGTCTGCGTGCCTAGAGAGGCTGACCGAGCCTCTGGGCAGCGACAGCGGGGGCGACGCAGAAACAGCTGCCGCAACAGCAGCAGAGGAGGCACAGCTGGAGAGCAAGGATGATCAGCTGGTGAGCTCCTGTCAGTTGCACATGATGATTTGGCTTTGTAATTGAATATATGTGTGGAGGGACACATATTAATGATCGTTAGATCATTCACAGATTCACAGATTAATGATGAGGAGTGTGTATGCAGAAACAAACTACAAATACATACATTGTAACACTACAAGTGGCAAATGGCATATGCATCAAAATCTAATAGGTTAGTAGTAGTAGTAGTAAAAGACAAAATAAATACCACAGTGCAGTGGTCAGTGATAATGGTCTACTTTTTGCATGAGATTGCTATATTTTAAACAAGAGTACTTGTTGTATAAAGTACTTAATTCTTATGTATTATTCTTATTAGCCCCCCAGCAGCCTAGGCCTAAAGCAGCATAATTAAGGGATGGTTCAGTGTCATCTGATCCAGCCCTAACAAGGAATGGTTTATGCGTAATCTTAAAAGTAGAGAGGGTGCCTGTCTCATGAATCCAAACTGGGAACTGGTTTCATAGTAGAGCCTGATAGCTGAAGCCCCTGCCTCTCATTCTACTTTTAGAAACTCTAAGAACTACAAGTAAGCCAGCAGTCTGAGAGAGAAGTGCTCTGTTGGGATGTTATGGTACTATGAGGTATGACGAGCCTGATTATTCAAGACTTTATATGTGAGAAGATTGATTTTAAATTCAATTCTGGATTTAACAGGGAGCCAATAAAGAGAAGCCAATATGGGAGAAATATCTCTCTTTGTAGTTCCTGTTAGTACTCTGGCTGCAGCTACTACTACAATTGCACTTACATAAAATAATAATAGTTCTGAACTTTAAATGGGATTATTATTCATAACTTCGGTCTTGCATGAAATCCTTTTACTTCATCTAAGAGCAGAGTATCACTTTCTGTGCTGACACATGGATTGTCATTAACCCAGTAACACACTGCACTCATGGTGTCACAGCTTCACTGACTGACACTGAAGGTAAATAAAACCGAGCATGAGCAATTGACCTGTAAAGATATTAGAACAAATGTAGAACAACTTCTTAACCTTTTAGCTAGCATAATGTGGAACTCTTAAGACAAGTCCCTGCAAGACAGTGCAAACCACAGCAGACAAACTGGTAGTTGCATTGTGCACTTATCCAGGAGCCTCTGTTGATGCTGTGGTTAGTGACGTTGTGCTTGTTGTTAAAAGTATTAATCTAAGTGTGGAAGAAAAATGGGGGAAGCACTCTGTAGCCTGCCACTCCTCTCACTTCACAATCATACTGAACCAGAGTAAAGATAACAGTCACTGTTTGTTGTGTGGGTGTACGGGAATTAATTAGGTGGGATTACTCAAGTCAATTATATTAAGGGCAAACAATGACCAAAAAAAGAATAGACGTGTTAATTTGCAAACTTAATGTTTAACTGTAAATGTTACAGATTTATATTTGCTACATTTACTCAAATATTCCAAAAGGAATACCACTAGGACAAGGAGTAATGGCTGCAATTAAAAAATACCTTTTGATGAATTAACATTTATTCTCAACTCTGAATTGATCGTTAAATTGTCAGAAAACAGCTTGAAATGTTCAGTGGGGTTTCCCAAAGGCTAACATGATGCCTTCAAATGTGCTCGAGTAGCACAGCAGGAGCCCCAAAATGTTTGCCATTCATACTCAGGCCCACCTTGTGTCTTGCTCATTTGTGGGACAAGATCATTTTCGTATTTTTGTAGTTGATCTCCATCCTCTGTTTTTGAAACCCGGGCTATTTTTATTACACTAGATTGTGCTTTGTCACACTCCCTCTCAGCACCATCAAGATCTTCTAATTCCATAAATGTGCTCAAGGACCGAGGACAAAGAAGTCTATGCAGAAGTCTTTTATTAAATATCTGGAGATATAAATGTAGCACCTCCACATGACAGCTTATTTACACAGTGCTTACTTTATCCACAGATAATTTAATAGGATTGAGTTAGCCTAAATGGAGCCCTATGTGCAGGTTAGCCTCATATAAAGCACTTTGAGTGCTCTGGGAGAGTAGAAAAGCGCTATATAAGAATCAGTCCATTTACCATTCTTAAACTGTTGTGCAATGTTATTGTGCAGATTAAAAAAATGTATTATATCAATCATAAAAAATAAGTTAAAATATTTGAATAATAAATGATGAGTACCCAAAGCCAAGAACAGTAATAATACTCCCAATAAGTGGCCATTTTCTCATGTAAATAATGTAGGCTTCTTTTATTATATTTTTATTTATTTTTATTATATTATATTTATGGCCTATAAGAGGAGGAGATCTATAGACCGCCGCTTTAGACTGAAATTATGAAAGTAAGGATTTCTCATTTGGCATCTTCAACTTCTCCATCCTCACATCTCCTCTTTGATTCTCTCTCTCAAATCCTTGCTGAGGATCATAATAAAATTTGTCCCATATGTCACTAGCAAGTTGTGGAGAAACCTAAGAACACTGCACACTCATATGCCAGCGACTAAGAAGATTTGAGCGTGGAAATTCAGATCATAACATCATCAGGAAAGTGTTTGCTGAGCTCATAGAAGTAGGGTAATTTTCCCATAGACTTCTATAGACTCACACTTCTTTTTGCAGCTAGAGGAGTCACCCCCTGCTGTCCACTGGCTTCACTTTTCAGACCCGCTGGTTATGGCCATCATTTACATACAATTTTTGGCCCTGACTGTGCTGCTTACTAAAGTAACTAAGTACATTTAGTCAAGCATGGTACTTATGTAGAATTATGAGGCAACTTTACTTTTGTTCATTTTTATGTAATTTTCCACTACATTTCAGAGGGAAATATTGCACAGTTTTCTTAAGTACATTTCTATCTATATACACCATATTGCCAAATGTATTCACTCACCCATCCAAATAATTGAATTCAGGTGTTCCAATCACTTCCATGGTCACAGGTGTATAAAAGCCAGCACCTAGGCATGCAGACTGCTTCTACAAACATTTGTGAAAGAATGGGTCGCTCTCAGGAGCTCAGTGAATTCCAGCGTGGTACCGTGATAGGATGCCACCTGTGCAACAAGACCAGTCATGAAATTTCCTCACTACTAAATATTCCACAGTCAACTGTTTGTGGTGTTATAACAAAGTGGAAGCGACTGGGAACAACAGGAACTCAGTCATGAAGTGGTAGGCCACGTAAAATCACAGAGCGGGGTCAGCGGATGCTGAGGAGCATAGTGCGCAGAGGTCACCAACTTTCTGCAGAGACAATAGCTACAGACCTCCAAACTTCATGTGGCCTTCAGATTAGCTCAAGAACAGTGTGTAGAGAGCTTCATGGAATGGGTTTCCATGGCCGAGCAGCTGCATCCAAGCCTTACAT
>VUQS01038512.1:1959-22576 GCA_015108495.1 Heterochromis multidens | reverse complement strand
GTTTTTGCCTCAGCCACTGCCCGAGCCGCGTTCCGCTTGGCCTGCCAGTACCCATCAGCTGCTTCCGAAGTCCTACAGGCTAACCAAGCCCGATAGGACTCCTTCTTCAGCTTGATGGCTCCCTTCACCTCCGGTGTCCACCATCTGGTTCGGGGGTTACCACCACGACAGGCACCGACCACCTTGCAGCCGCAGCTCAGTGCAGCAGCCTCGGCAATGGAGATGCTGAACATGGTCCAGTCGGACTCAATGTCCCCAGGCTCCCTCGGAATGCTGTTGAAGCTCTGCTGGAGGTGGGAGTTAAAGATCTCGCAGACCGGGGCCTCTGCCAGGCATTCCCAGCACACCCTCACTATACGTTTAGGCGCGCCAGGTCTGTCCAGCATCCTCCCCCACCACCTCATCCAACTCACCACCCGATGGTGATCAGTTGACAGCTCAGCCCCTCTCTTCACCCGAGTGTCCAGAACATATGGCCGCAGATCTGATGATTTGATTACAAAATCAATCATCGACTTGCAACCTAGGGTGTCCTGGTGCCACGTGCACTTATGGACACCCTTATGTTCGAACATGGTGTTTGTTATGGACAAACTGGTTTGCACAGAAGTCCAGTAACAGAACACCGCTTGTGTTCAGATCAGGCAGGCCGTTCCTCCCAATCACGCCCCTCCAGGTCTCACTGTCGTTGCCCACATGAGCGTTGAAGTCTCCCAGTACAACGACAGAGTCTCCAGGTAGAGCACCCTCGAGTACCCCACCCAGGGACTCCAAGAAGGCCAGGTATTCTGAACTGTTGTTCGGCTCATAAGCGCAGACGGCCACCAGGCGCTCTTCCTCGAGGGCCCTTCCCAGGCCTGGCTCCAGGGTGGGGCTCTGATAACCCTATCCCGGGCAGGGTGAACTATTCCCTTGGTCTTAAACTCATAAGGGTCTTCTGGATCGTTCTGTCTGGTCCCTCACCCGGGACTAATTTGCAAAAGCAAAACCCCCTGGGATCCCTGGGACACACAAACCCCTCCACCACAATAAGGTAGCAATTCACGGAGGGGATATGTGTGTGTGTGTATATATATATATATATATATATATATATATATATATATATATATATATATGGAGAGAGAGAGAGAGAGAGAGGAAGAAAAATGACCAAGTCTCTTTTACTACCAGTTTGGAGACTGAAAAATGATCCCCTCAGCTGACAGGCTGATAAGAGCAGAAACTGCAAGGGGAGGTCACCTTCAGATAAACTAACCTCTGCTGAATCATTTATCACTGAATATGATGGATGGAAAAGTGAGACCTGGACGTCAGAAATCATGGGACGCGACTAGGAAAACTAATGAGTGCTCTAACCCTGTTGGAGCTGTCTGCCAAAACCAAACAAACAGCCTGGAGTCAGATAAGTGAAATGACTGTGCAAGCTGAGGTAAAGTGAGTTGATGTGGAATCTGATTAGTCTCAGTCAGGTTTTAATTTGTGGCTCAGTTATTAGCCCAGGACAAGGGATGTCGAATAACCAGAATAAATATGAATTAACTTCTGAAATGAAAACCAAATGAATAAGGATGCTTGTCCAATGCTTAGATAAATGGCAGTGGAAGTTGTTTGTGTTTAATCTTCAAGAAACAAAGAAATGAAATGCATATTCCAATGCCTGGTTTTCTGGATAAGAGAGTGCAGGATGGAAATGTGTGCACAAGACAGACTGCCTGGTCTTATTTTGTTTGGTATGAAAGCATGGTATACATTTCATTGTTATAGTTTGTTTGTTCCCCTACTTTCATTCTTCTGCATACTCATTTTGGTTCAGTTTTCAGACAGTTTTAGGGAAGGTTCAGAAGACATCAGGCTAAACCCTGAGCCTTCTTAAATCCTAAAAAAATTACACTTCTTTTGGGCATCACATTTGAAGATATAGATTAGGTTTTTAGATTCAATGTAAAAGAAAAAAAAATCTGTAAACAAATGGAAAATGTTCTGGTAATTTTCCGCCAGAACATAATCTATTTTTTTATGGAACTTTATGGGTATTTCCATAAGTGATAAATGGTAAAATTCAATGTGTGGTTAAAACACACAGAAAAAAAATCCATAAAAAATTAAGATGGAAAATTCCTGCATTTAAAAAATGGTACATTGTACTATTTTTACAGATTTTTTTTTCAGTGTAACTTACATTTTCACTTTAATGGTTAGATGATCATTAGAGTAACTGCACACTATGATACTAGCTTCATCTAAATGAAAGACAAGAAGTGTTTGTTTGTAATTGAGTTGCTCAGCTTACAAGTTCACCCTGTCATTTACCTGTATTTGCAATGGAAAGCATAATGAGACAAAATACTGAAAGGCCAATACTGTGTAGTAAATTTTTGCAGCTATTTTCCAGGATGACATCTTTTTTTGGGACCTTTTCTGTTGGAGTGCTTGGCATACTGTAGGTGATTTTCATTAGAGATTTGTCTTCATCCGCTTCAACTTTCATTTTCTTTTTTGTCAGTGAAGAAGTGTATGGGGTTCATTAGAGATTTGGAGAGGTCTCCATGGATCATTTTAGCCCTGAGCACTAGCTGCTGATGCTAGGGAAATGTTAATTACCGTGCCAGCCACATTCAGCATTCAAACCGTCCTCACACACACACACACACACAGACACACACGGGGACACACTTTTCAGGGCTGGTGTCTCTCCCTCTGTGCTTCGTTCTCCGACTGTGGATTTTGGAGGTAGTGATATACCAGCAGGACACAGCACGGCTCATCCCACAGGCACAAAATGTTCTAGAAACTTCCACTGTCTTGCCTTCTATTGCTAGAATGTACCAGTGTTCAGCTGCTAAAATGGGAGCGACATAAACAGCATCCTTTTAGGATGTTTGTAGAGCTAAACTGTCACTTTTGAAAATTTTAAAAAGAAGCGTGTGGCCAGACTTCTAAATATTACCATTAGCAATTCTGCTAAAATGCTGGCACTGATTTAAATGACACTCCTATAAGGGGGGCCTAAGAGGGATTATACTTTTCATGTCCGCAAGTCTGCTAGGGTCTGCTTAGGTCCCAGTGATGTAAATTTCGTCACCAGACAGTTAGCACGAGGGTCTGTGTGAATGTCTGCGTGCCTGCCTATTTTTTGTGACCACGCAGACTCGTCTGCAGAGAATTTACATTACAATGCACCAACTACGCATTCCTCCACAGATGGTGGACTTCAAGCAGATGCCAAAGAAGCAAAACAGGAATTACTACTGGGCTGTCAGGTCTCCAGCTGTCCGTGTCCATAACAGAGTATAATCTTAAGTTTGTTAGTGGTAATAAGATGTGGTTTGTGCTTGTTAAATTTATTATTTTTATAAAAATGCCACAGTAATATTATCAAGAGGGCAATTCTATCAATTTAGAGATATGGTGTTGGGGGTCTTCTCCGGAGCAATAACCTTTGATTGTTTGATAAAATTTTTTGTAAAATTTCAAATTTCCATAGACATCCATGAATTCCTCTCTCACTTTGACTCCACTCTTTCCAAATCATTCTCTCAGACTCATTTTCCAGACTGCCTTTTGGAGCTCATCATCAGTGACAGTTGTAATTTCTGGCTTTTTGATTCATTAACATTTGCTGCATGGTTTATTTCTGCATTAAAGACACCGGGAAAAGATTTGAACTCATTTCTAAAGAAAATACTTTTAAGGCCAATTAACTCTGAAAGAATCACTATAAACTGATGTGAAAATACCTGCTAGCCTTGCAAAATTAATGCTACAAACACCTCTTAATGCATCGGCGATTTAGACCATAATTAGACTGGAACTCCACTCAGTAAGAATAACTGTACAATTATCTAGTCTCCAAATACACTACCCAGTATGCATTAATTCCACCCAGTAAATGCTAAACACGTACAAAATGCAGCAACTGCCACAGTAGACAGAGATGTAGTATTCTACACTTATTACAAATCTAAGAGTTATTCGACACTAGGCTGGATATTAGTGAGACATTAACTAAAAGAGAGAGCGAGAGCTTAACCCTCTAAAGACTGAAAACAGAGAACAGCAGCTGTTGAACTGAACACCATCATCTTTGGATCAAAGCACAGTAGTAAGTCACACAATGATGCCTCTTGTTTCCTTCTCTCGGCTGAGAGCGAAGGGCTCAAACCCTCACATCACATCAATGCGCAGCCTCAAATAATGACAGCAAAATTGAAGGGCTGGCAGAGAATGAGAGAAAAACACACATGGCGTAAACAGCCTTAAAGACAGGCATTGATGGGCTGTGACATAACTGGACACTGAAACCAGATGGATCATTTTCTTTTAAGGTTAGTATTTATTTCAGGACAGAGTGATCCACTCTTTAAAGGAAACTCAAGAACGTGTTCCACATTGCATAAGCTCATGCTTTTGTGTCCATAACATGTGTTTGCCAAACTAGTGTTATGGACACCACAACATAGGCTTTATAGTCTCTTTTAATTATATTTTTTTCTGTTGTATGCCTGCAAAAGCTAACCATAGATTGCTCCCACACTGCTTGAAACACGACAACTTGATAAAGAGTTACATACAACCCCAATTCCAAAGAAGTTGAGATGCTGTGTAAAATGTAAATAAAAATAGAATTTAATGATTTGCAAATCTAACAACCCCATATTTTATTCACAATAGAACATAGAAAACATAGAAAATGTTTAAACTGAGACATTTTACTATTTCATGAAAAATATTAGCTTATTTTGAGTTTGATAGAAGAGCACATGTTAAAAAAGTTGGGATGGGGGCAACAAAAGGCTGGAAAAGTAAGTGGTACTAAAAAGAAACAGCTGGAGAAACATTTTGCAACTAATTAGGTTAACTGGCAACAGGTCAGTAACATGTTTGGGTATAAAAAGAGCATCTTAGAGAGCCAGAGTTTCTCAGAAGTAAAGATGGGCAGAGGTGCATCAATCTGCAAAAAACTATGTCTACAAATTGTGGAATAATTTCAGAATGATTTTTGTCAACATAAAATTGTCAGGACGTTGAATATCTCATCATCCAGAAGCAACTTTTGCTGCTCCCTTGTTGCAAGGGGTCACCACAACAGGTAGCTCCATGTTTGATTTGGCAGAGCTTTCAACCACACACCCTTCCTGACACAACCCCAAAGTGGATTTGTATCTCTGGCTGGAAATAAACCAGTGCCCTTTTGCTTACCAAGCAAATATATAAACCAATAAACTAGCACATCGTCTAGAGTACATAATATCAAGAATGTGGAGAAATCTCTGTGTGCAAGGGACACAGTGTTGCTGCCATCAAATTCAAATGAGGTAATATTTTTAAATGGTACATTTTCTCAATTTAAACATTTAATATGTTTTCTATGTTCTACTATAAACAGAATATGGGTTTATAAGATTTGCAAAACATTGCTTTCTGTTTTTAGTTGCATTTTACAGTGTCCCATCTTTTTGGAATTGGGGTTGTACTATTATAGAAAAGAAAGACATTGTGACAACAATACAACAATAAAGACTAGGCAACTAGGATTAACTACAACTATGCCTAGAGAAAAGGAAAGAAAAGACAAAGAGGAATAATCATCAACCAAGTGAGAGAGAAGACAAACAATTAATGACATGCAATAGTGGCACAGAAATGCATGAAGACTGAAAGAGGAGAGAGGTGCTCAGTGCATCATGGAAGGTCCCCTGGCAGCCTCATAACAGCATAACTAAGGGACACTTCAAGGTCACATGAATGTCCACCACTATCTCCACCACTAACAAAAATCTTTATCAAAAAGAAAAGTTTGAAGCCTAATCTTAAAAAGTAGAGATTGTGTCTACCTCATGAACCCAAATTTTAAGCTGGTTTTACAGGAGAGGGACCTGACAGCTAATATCCACAAATAACTTTGCTCTCAGAGTGTACGTTTTTCTATTGGGATAAGAAGATAGTGTGGTGTATTTAAGATCTGATGAAGCTTGGTCACTATGGACTTTGTATGTGAGGAAAATAATTTTCAATTCTGTTTTGCTTCAGAGGGAGCCAGTGAAGAGTAGCTTATATGGGAGAAATATAATCTTTCTTTCTAGTCCCTATAAGTACTTTCAATGCAGCATTTTTAGAACAAGGGGATTTTTGGAGACTTTTCTAACATTTGGATATTCACAAATTATAGTACAATAGTCTAATCTATTTAGTATTAAATTCATATGAACTGTTTTTTTTACCATTACTTTAGACATGATGTTCCTAATTCTGACAATACTTTGCAGGTAAGAGAAGACAGACTAAGAGACTTGTTTTATGTGTGAGTTAAAGAAGAAATCCTAATCAAAAATAATTCCAAGGTTTCTCAGTGTTACTAAAGGTCAGATATCCAGTTAAAAAGTGTGTTTCTGAGCTCTTAGGGCCGAATTCAATAACTTCAGAAGTAGAAAACTATGGGTCATCCAGGCCTTTATGTTTTTAAGCCATGCCTGTAGTTTAAGTGATTTGTATCATCTGGTTTCATAGATGAATAAAACCTGGTTATCGTCTATGTAGCAGTGTTTTCTACTATTATTGCCTAAGAGAAGACTATAAAAGGTAAAAAGTATTGGTCCTAGAACATAACCATGTGGGACTCCACAGCTAACCTTTGTGTCTAAGGAAGACTCATTTTTCATCTGAACAAACTGGACTCTATCAGGTAAATATGACTCTAGCCAGTATAATGCAGTGCCTCTAATCTCACTGATGTATTGCATCTCTGTAGTAAAATTTCCAAAGTAAGAGCTTTTCCTTTTCTTAAAGTCATTACATGTGACTGGCAGTAATACATCATGTGGACACATAGTGAATCGTGTTGATCATTTAGTTAAAATTTCATGTTCTTCTGGGAAACCTTGGGTGCTGATATTCATGTGGATGTTGACACATATCACCCAGCTAAACATTGCTGAAGACCAACCACACCCCTTCCTGGCACTCCCTGACAGAAGTGTCCTCCCCCAGCAGGATAGTGACTGTGTCTATACTGCAAAAAATCATTAGGAATGGCTCAAGAAACATGACAAAGAGTCCAAGATCCTAACCTGGCCTCCAAACCCTCCAAATTCCAACATGGGCAGCCACAGGATGTGCCAGAACAAGCTATTTCCAATAAAACCTGCAACTTACAGGACCCAAAGGACACCTACAGAAGCTACAATACACAATACAAGGTAAGTGCTTTTATTATTTTGGCCAATCTTAGTGGTGCTTTTCAACCTTACTGAATGGAGTGCTCTGAAACTTTCCTCTCATTCTCACACATACACTCACATGGATGCCTTGCGTGCAGAGCAGCATGGGCGCTGAATGTCTTGCTCAAGGCAATGTAGACTGGAGGAACCAGGGATCTAAACTGCCATCCATGCTGTCTGCTGCTTTACCTGCTGAGCCACAGCTGCTGAAAGACAGCAGGAGAGGCAGGTGGAGCCACAGGAGTGTTACAGTGTATAACTAACACAGACAAGCTCAGGCACACTCAGCTAGCCAATATACTGTACAAGAAGGGCCTCCTGTACACAAACTAGATCTTCATCTCCCTCTGCTTTTATTTAAATTATTGTACTATAAATATTTCTTATCATGAATTAGCACCACAGAAATAAAGATGCTGTCTTTTGGCCTATATGCCTGTCCATCACATCGCACTTATCAAATATGTCATTCCAGCACCATCTGTCCTTGCCACCTCCTCCTTCTCTCAAGTTGCCCTTGAACCCAAAAAAAATAAAATATGCCTCCCATAGGTCCTTGCTCTTTGCGCTGAGGCCCGAATATGGTGAGAATAGGACAGCCATGCTCTCACTGTCCACTGCATTCAATCTCAAATTATTACTGTCGCTCACTTCTGAGGAATTTACCACGGTGAGAACCAGAATCACCACATCCTCATAAGTCATCATCTTCTCTGTAATTCTGTTTGTGGATTTATTGGCACTGTGTGTGTTTGTGTTTGTGTGTGTGTGTGTGTGTGTGCGTGATTAATGAGGGTGATAAAGAAACTGTAGGCCTCCATATTTCCTGAGTGATCAAAGGAGCTGCTCTGATGAGTCAGAAGGAGCCACCGTCCTCACTGGGTAGCATACTCAGCGTTTCCATACATCTGACATCCAGGCGTGTTTTTGTCATTTATTTTGGGGGAGTTTATCTCATTAAAACAATTCTCAGGAAGAGTCAGCACTGATAACAAAGGACTCTCTCACAAACACACATCCACACACACATACAAACACAAATATATTTGTACATGAGTGACGCCAAATTTATTCTTTAACTCTCAGCTTTAAAACAGAACTCACAAGCAAATTTAAGGACAAAGCCTTGGTCATAGTTTAGTTTATGTTCAACAAAAACCTGAATGCGGTAGGCTTTCTTATGCATGCCCCTCACTGTACAAATTTTGCCTGAGTTCAGTTTCAATGCTCACAAACACACAGGACACAAAGGTTTCCACAATGTTGCACCCAGTCCTTGGCCTCCTGTGATGTGTGGTGCAGTGTTGCCCGTGGGTGTAAACACCCGGTGTCCACATGTTTTATGACTCCAGCTGACAGTAACTGTAAACACATGCTGCTGCTTTCTTTTATGGAGTCAGCGACAAACTCACTGGTAGTGGGCGAAATAAGTATGAGCTCTTGCCTTTAGTTTCTGTCCAACTTCTCATTATGTTATAAGGTGTCTTCTCTGAGTAAAAACAGTGGGACTCCTCACACTGCACTGATGACAGGACAAATCATCTGTCTCCAGCTGACAATGATATAGAAAAATTCAAATATACAGTGCTGTGAAAAAGTATTTGCCCCCTTCCCGAATTCTCATTTTTTGTCACACTTAAATGTTTCAGATCATCAAATAAATTTTACTATTAGACAAAGATAACCCGAGTAAATACAAAATGCAGTTTTTAAATGATGATTTTGTTAACTTACAAATTAACGGTGATTAACCACAATTTTTGGAAAGCTGACTTCAGTTTAACAAGCCACACCCAGGCCTGATTACTGCCAGACCTGTTGAATCAAGAAATCACTTAAATATAATGTGTCTGACAAAGTGAAGTAGGTTAGAAGATCTCAAAAAACAAAACATGTCACGATCTAAAGAAACAGCTGAGTCACTGACATCTACCAGTCTGGAAAGGGTTACAAAGCCATTTCTAAGGCTTTGGGACTCCACCGAACCACCGTGAGAGCCATTATCCACAAATAGAGAAAACTTGGAACAGTGGTGAACCTTCCAAGGAATGGCTGGGCTACCAAACTCAGTCCAAGACCCCATCAACAATTCATCCAGGAGGTCATAAAAGAACCCAGAACAACATCTAAAGAACTGCAGGCCTCACTTGCCTCAGTTAATGTCAGTGTTCATGATTCAACAATAATTCAATTCAGTTCAATTCAATTTTATTTATATAGCACCAAATCACAACAACAGTCACCTCAAGGCGCTTTATATTGTAAGGTAAAGATTCTACAATAATACAGAGAAAACCACAACAATCACAACGTGCTTGTTTTGCATGCAGAGAGCAAAGTGAACCGGAGTCCAATTCCTTGTTTGTGTGCACAAACTTGGCCAAATAAAGATGATTCTGATTCTGATTCAGATGACCCCCTATGATCAAGCACTTGGCGACAGCAAAAAGGAAAAACTCCCTTTTAACGGGAAGAAACCAATGGCAGAACCAGGCTCAGGGAGGGGCAGCCTTCTACTGCTATTGATTGGGGGTGAGGGGAGGAAGGCAAGACAAGACAAAGGACACACTGTGGAAGAGAACCAGAGATTAATAATAACAATAAGAAAGAGACTGGGCAAAAATAGCATCCATGGGAGAGTTCTAAGGTGAAAACCACTGCTGACCAAAAAGAACACAAAGACTTGTTTCAGATTTGCCAAAAAACATCTTGATGATCCCCAACACTTTTGGGAAAATATTCTGTGGATTGATGACACAAAAGTTGATTTTTTTAGAAGGTTTGAGTCCTGTTACATCTGGCAAAAAACTAACACAGCATTTCATAAAAAGTACATCATACCAGCAGTCAAACATGGTGGTGGTAGTGTGATGGTCTGGGGCTGCTTTGCTGCTTCAGGACCTGGACGACTTGCCGCAATTGATGGAACCATGAATCTCTCTACCAGAAAGTCCTGAAGAAGAATGTCCGGCCATCAGTTCATACCCTGAAGCTCAAGAGTACTTGGCTTATGCAGTAGGACAATGATCTGCATAAGCAGACCAGCAAGTCCACCCCTGAATGACTTAAAATTAAAAATGAAGGTACTGGGGTGGCCCAGTCACAGTCTGGATTTAAATCTGATTGAGATGTATGTCTTTTGACTGTCGGAGGACGCCGGAATACCCAGAAAGAGCCCATACAGACACGGAGAGAACATGCAAACTCCACACAGAAAGGTCCCGGCCAGATGGTGGATTCTTGCTGTGAGGCAACAGTGCTAACCACCACACCACCATGCTGTCCTTGTCCTGTTTGGGTAGCTTTTTCCCCTTAATAAATGAAATCATCATTTAAAAACTGCATTTTCTTTTTACTCAGGTTATTTTTGTGTGATATTAAAATTTGTTTGATTTTGTTTTTGAGTGCAGCAGCAAGGATCTACGCTGATCAGCCACAACATTAAAACTAAAGGTCTCCCTTGTTCTGCCAAAACAGGCCAGAACAAGGGCATGTCAGGGCATGGACACAGGACCTCTGGGAGGTCATTGCCATCAGGCAGTGCTGTTGCCATGGGGTGTATACTTGCAGCAATATTTGGTTGGGTGTTATAGGTCAAAGTTACACCAAGGTTTCTATTTCCCAGTCAAGTGCTTCCCATCCTCTCTCTCTTTCTCATGTGTGTATTCATGCTTGTTCCTCTTGCATTCCTGGTCTGGCTCACATTAACTAATTTAAACCCCTGCTCTTCGTCCCACTCCTTGCCTGACTGTCCATTAACCAGTATGGTAGACAAACAATCAAGTTCCCTAGTTCTTGTATTTTCAAATTGCTTCATATTAACTCCTCTGTCTTTTCTTGTGTACCAGCCAGTCTTTCTCATACTATCTGCCTCTCCTCTCCCAGTTTTTTCTGCTGCCTGCCGCTCTCCAACAGTCACTCCACCATCTCTCTCCAAACTTCAGAAATATAGATTCCTAGTATGTGTAATTTGTTTATAAGACGTTTAACTCTGCCTCTCTGTCTGTCTTATGTGCTGCATTTTCAGTTTACCAGTTCAGTCTAAATTCATTACATTAACTTTTATTGTTTTTAAAGTTGTTGCTGTATGCAGTCAAGGTGGGCACCAAAGATTATTGTCTTAATTCTTGAGTTATGGCCAAAAATGTCTTTTTGTAAGATCACATTGATCTTTGACCACCAAAATCTTATCAGTTCATCCTTGAGTTCAAATGAATGTGTGTGCCAGATCTGAAGACATTCTTTCTAGGCGTACAAGACCACACCTGTTGTCTGGATGAATGTATAAAAATGTGCACACTACTGTGGGCTTTATGAATCTGGCATTGTTTCCTATATGTCCAGATGCTTGACAGTAATTGTAATTCTGTTCTTGTACAGCCCCAATTTCAAAAAAGTTGGAGTGCTGTGCAAAATGTAAACAAGAGAATGCAATGATTTGCAATTCTCATGAAACCATATTTTATTTACAGTAGAACATAGAAAACATCAAATTTTTAAACTGAGAAAATGTTCTGTTTTGAATTTGATGGTAGCAAAATGTCTCAAAAAAGTTGGAACAGGGCCATTGTGTAGATTCCCCTCGTCTTTTAACAACACCATCTTTTAAGATTAGACTCAGAACTTTCCTTTTTGAAGTAAGCATAGTAGTTAAGGCTGGATCAGGTAATCCAGGCGATCCCTTGCTTCTACAGGTTCAGACTGCTGCAACTTAATGTCATACACTGTGAGCACTTCCTCTCCACTCCCCTCACATGTTCATATACTACTGCAGCATGTCATTAGACTTTGTCTTCTCACTCCCTTAGTCTGTTTTGTCCTGTCTTCCTATGTTCTCTTTTTTCTTTTCTCTTTCCCCTGACCCCCCAAACAGTTGTAGCAGATGGCTGCCTCTTCCTGAGTCTGGTTCTGCCCAAGGTCTCTTCCTTTTAAAAGGGAGTTTTTCCTTCCCACTTTTGCAAAGTGCTTGTTCATAGGGGGTCATTTGATTGTTGGGGTTTTCTCCAGAATACTGCAGGGTCTTTACCCTTACAGTGCCATGAGGCAACTGTTGTCATGATTTGGCACTATATAAATAAACCTGAATATATAAACTCTGGGAACTGAGGACACCACTTGCTGGACTATTCTTGTCTGATATAGGATTGTAGCTGCTCAACAGTCCTGGATCATCTTTGTTACATTTTTCGTTTCATGATGCATTAAATGTTTTCAGTTGGTGAAAGGTCTAGACTGCAGGCAGGCCGGTTCAACACTCGGACTCTTCTACTACAAAGCCATGCTATTTTGATAGATCCAGCATGTGGTTTAGCATTGTCTTGCTGAAATACAGAAGGCCTTTCCTAAAAAGGAGTCATCTGGAGTGGAGCACATGTTGCTCCAAAACCTGTATATAATTTTAAGCACTGATGGTGGCTTTCCAGATGTGCAAGCTGCCAATTCTACAGACACTGATGCACCCCCATACCATCAGAGATGCAGGCTATTGAGCTAAGTGCTGATAACAAGCCAGATGGTCCCTTTCCTCTTTAGTCCAGAGGACGTGGCATCCATGTTTTACAAAACAAATTTCAAACTTTGATTTCTCTGACAACAGTGTTCCTCGTTGTTTCAGTCAATTTTAAAGTTTTAAACACTGCCATCTTCCAAAAAAGATAGCCGTGTTTCTGGATCATGTTCATATTTGGCTTATTTGCATGGTAAAGCTTTAACCTTTAGAATGCAATGATTCAATGCAGTCATTTCTAGAATGATTTCTCAAAGTGTTTTTGATTCCATGCAGTGATTTCCATGACAGAATCATGCCTGTTCTCAATGCAGTGCTGCCTGAGAGCCCAAAGATCACAAGAATCCAATATTGATTCTCACCTTTGTCCCTAACACACAAAGATTTCTCCAGATTCTCTACATTTTTGATATCATGTACTGTAGATAATATGATATTCAGAGTCTTCACAATTTTACTTTGACAAACATTATTCTGAAATTTTTCCACAATTTGTCCACAGTTTGTTTTTTGCAGATTGGTGAACTCTTGCTAATCTTTTCTTTACTTTACAGACAAACTCTGCCTCATGTTACTGGCCTGTTGCCAATTAACCTAATTAGCTGAAAAATGTTCCTCCAGCTGTTTCTTTTTAGTACCACTTACTTTTCAAGCCTCCCATCCTAACTTTTTTGAGATGTGTTGCTGCCATCAAATTCAATACAAGCTGATATTTTTCATGAAAGAATAAAATGTCTCAGTTTAAAAATCTGCAGTTTTCTACATTCTACTGTGAATAAAATGTGGGTTTATGAGATTTGCAAATAATTGCATTGTTTTTTATTGACATTTTATGCAGTGTCTACTGGGATGGCTGTGGCTCAGGATGTTGAGTATGTCATCTATTAATCGGAAGGTTGGTGGTTTGATCCCTGGCTGCTCCAGTCTGCATGCGAAATTATGTTCGGGCAAGATACTGAACCCCAAGTGGAGTATGAGTGTGTGTGAATTTTAGATAGATAGCACTTAGATGTAGAAAAAAGTGTGTGCAAATAGGTGAATGAGACATGTTGTATAAAGTGCTTTGAGTGCTCAAGTAGAGTAGAAAAGCATTACATAAAAACCAGTCCATTTACTTCCAGTCTTCATACTTTCTAACTTGTTTTTGATCATGTTTGACAAAAGCAAAGACCAAAGCATGGACAAGCTCATTTTTATTACATTACCAGGCCCAGCTCCACTCAGCCCCTCTGCTTCATGGAGGGCTGTGGTGAAATATCGATCTGAAGCCTCAGCTGACCGCTGCACAGATAACAGTAACTAAATGATGGATCTTTCAATAGAATCCCTGAAGAGGGCATTTAAAACAGATATCTGCTGTCTTCCAGCCAGAACTAAGTGCCGGCAATGGCCTCGGGGATGTTAACTTATCTATGATGTATCAAGCTGTATTCGTGACTCCTAGCAAAGTGTTATAGGCTGTGTTCTAGCGCCCCAGGTTATATTTTCGCAGACTGTTCGAGCTTCAGACGTGTTCCTCAGATCTGCCTTTTTCCTCCTCTCTCCTCCCCTGTCTACCTGTCAAACACTGCAAACTCCTGCAGTACGAGCCAACACAAATGCCTGGTTGGTGCTGATGGATAGAGACAGCTATAGTGGAAATACAAAATGTGTGAGCACACACATACACTCACACAAACACACACCACCGCCTGTTTATAGAGGGTGCAACCAGAGCCCTGGAGCAGATTAACGATTTTACTTACCAATTAGCCCACTCAGCAGTAGAGGAAATGGCTCTAACGGGCCTTCTGCTTCCTTTCGTCTCTGTGTGTGTCTGTGTCCCTGTGCAAGTACGAGTGTGTCGGCTCTGTCTGATCTAATTCTGAAGTGTTCACTGCTGCTCCCTGACAGCTGCCTGCTGGCCAGTGGCTGTCACATGTTGCCTTCACTTCCTGTTCATGTAAAAGCTCTTCAGAGCCAGACACAGGTCTGGCGGCCTGGCAGAGGGGTTAGAAGTGTGCATGGGTAAATTTGTATGTGTGTGTGTGTGTGTGTGTGTGTACCCTTTGACACATGCAGTCACACAGCAATGTAAGTTTTCTTGTATTTGTGTCCTCATTTCTGTTTTGTTGAGAAATTTCTTATTTTCACCTGCTTACTTTACTCTTATGAGCCTCTTACTTTTACTGGCATTTTTTTGTATTGAAAGTTGGCTTTTTTTAAAATGTGAATTTACTGCTTTTGTGTTGAAAAGTATCTTCATTCATATGAAAACACAGACAAAAAAAAAAAGTGTTAAGTGCTATCAAGAGCATGCCAAAGCAACAGGTGGTGATTTCACCCCTACTGCAGAGGTAAAGGCGCACACCTTTATTGACCCTGCAGGACTGTTTTCTTTATCCACATGTAAAGGCAGAAATGGAGTTTCTGAAAATCGTTGTGCTGGAAGTTTTTCAAAAGCCCTGTTTTCACTGACCTAAAATGCTGTTTACATATGGACAAAAGGCCAAAATGCATAGAAAAAGCTACGTTTACCAAAATACCTGTGTACGTGACCCGTAGACTTCATCCCTAAGCCAATCATGTGTTACCTGCTGTTAACAACTATAGAAGCTACTACTTCTTTTAGCATTTCAAGAGTGTTTTTTGTGGCAGATCACTACTGTAACCAGTGTTCGGTACATTACTTTTAACAGTAACTTACTACATTACAATATAACAAGATAATTAAAAAGATAAGCCACTACATTATGGCATTGCCTAATGAGAAAAGTAATTTATTAGAGTAATGAGTACCTCTTTGCAGTTCCCTAGTGCTGTTAGTATAATCTTGGAATGTACTGACTCTTCCTCATTGCATATCCCATTGAACCCATATCAATAGTATTTCCTCTGAGTGGCAGCTTTAACTGAAATAAAAGCTAGCTATGTCTCTTTCAGAGCTGTAGCATCACCATCGTTCTTCTCTTCAAAAGGCCAATTATTATGGAGCTGTTTTTAGCTTGCAGGTCCTTCTCAAAATTTGAAGCACAGCAGAAATCTGTATATTATTCTATAATATTCTGCTTTTCTTTTCTTATACAAATTATAAATAATGTGACTACTTCCATGACATGCAGGCTATCCTCACTAAAAGTCTCCTGATAGCTGTGAGGCAGTTTTATTTTGTGGACTTCTGTCCCATGATCACAATGAACACGTGACAGAGAAGTCTCAGGAGTGGCATAATTGATTTTCCACCCTACATCTACAGAGGAGGTTATGAGGAGGATATGTTCATCTCTCTTCATGGTAACAAATTTAAAGAAGACAAGCTTTTTGACTACAGGAATAAAACATTTAAAAACAAGATTTGATGAACTGGAGAGCAGGTAGAAGCAGAAAAATAAATCCTCTGAGAGTTGCTCTCTCTATAGTGCAGAGAAGCTTGAAAACCTACTGACACACTTTTAGTGTAATATAAGTGCAGGGGAAGCTCGGTCAGACTTAGCAGTGCTCAGGAAAGTCATGGTTTCCAGTGACTCATATGCTTAATTTTCATTTCCACACTTTGCAGAGACTGCATTACATGAACACAGTGGTGTGTTTACTACAGTGAAGAAACTCATTAAGACAGCTATGATCATACCAGCTGCAAGTTTGTTCTGTGGATATGGATTCAGCATGCAGGATTAAAGCTAAATTCAGAAATTCACTGAGTGGGAAAAATTGCTCTGATCTGATGTTCATTTCAGAGCTCTCCCTCCCTGCGAGCAGTTTGATTTTAACTAGCTTGTTATCAAGTGGGCAGATATGAAGCGGAGGAAACTGAGGACAGGGAAAAAACAAAGTATACCATGGAGACAACAGAAATGAAAGTCATTAAAAGAAGACTAGGGACACTGATGCAGCTCAAAGAAATGACCACTAAAAGAGGAAACAAATTGCATCAGTGCTGTATTTGGAGGAGAGCAATAAAACACAATCTGACCTAAAGACTGGACAATGTAAGACATGTAAAGTCTAGCTGGTGGTGCAACATTGTCCACTAAGGGCATGTTCTCATTGAGATACTTCCCTAGCTTGTGAGTGTTGCAGGTATCATCACTCTCAGATGCTGATATTTGTAGATACAGTCCTGTGAAAAACTAAATACACCCCATGGTTCAGTAGCTTGTAGAACCACCTTTAGTAGCAATAACATGAAGCAATCATTTTGTTTGTGACTTTATCAGCCTCTCACATCACTGTGGAGGAATTTTGGCCCATGGTTTGCCAGCATTTATTTATGCATAGTTCTCTAAGGTCCTGCCACAACATTTCAATCTGTTAGGATCCCTGGGGTTTTGATCCAGTGTTTTGAGTTTTTTGGATTTTCTAGTTTTCCTTATTTAAATCTGTGATTCTTGGTTTTCTTTGGATTTATATTCATGTGTCTTTTCCCCTCAGTTTATTAGTCCTGTTCTTGGTCCTTAGTATTGTTCCTAGTTATATTATATTTCCTCCAGTCTCTTTGTACTTGTGTTCCCGTACTAATCCCTCATCTCGTCTCCTCCGTCAGTCCTGTTTCCATGTTTGTTTACCTTTTGTTCGATGTCAAGTTTATTTGTCTTAGTCTTGGTTAGCCTAGTGTTGTACTTCATGTTTTATTTTGATAGTCTCCTGTCTTGTGTGCGCGATGTTCAGTTTTGCTTCCCCTGTCTCGTCAGTTAGATTCTGTTCACCTGTGTTTCCCAGGTGTTTCTACTTTGCCCTTACCTCTTGTGTGTATTTAAGTCTTCAGTTTTCCTTGGTTACTTGTCATGTCGTCATCATTCCTTCCCTCATGTGTGTGCGCTCTGTGCGTTCAGTACTGTTTGGAGACTAGTATGTCCTCAATTCCTGGTTAGTCTGAGTTTTGTATTTGTGTATTTTGTTCCCCGAGCTCCATCAATAAAGCTGTTTAGAGTTCAGTCCCGTCTCCGTGTTCTGCAATTGGGTCCTCAACCTGCCAGCCACACACCTACACATGACCCAATCAGGTTGAGGTCTGGACTTGGACTAGGCCATTCCAACACCTTGATTCTTTTGTGCGTGGGATCATTGTCCTGTTGTCCTGTATTTACAACCGTAAATACATGCCTGACTTGAGAATGTACCCTTTATATGTCGTTTTTGTAAAACTATCTGTCAAATACATTTCTGTGGTTCATTCAGCTTCAAGGTTTCTTACCATGTTGATTATCTAACAGTATCAATAAGCTGAGTCAGCCACAGTAGAGGTGCTAATGTGTAAGAAGCAAACCCTCTGCTGCACCGCAGGTAGGCCTAGGCTGAAGTTAGTGTGATAATCACCAGCTGGACAGGCAAATTTCAGTTGTAGCTGAACTTGGTTGAAAGTTTATTTTGAGCAGCTGCACTTGATCAGAAGGGATGGGAAAATGAGCTTACCACCTCTGCTAACCTTCAAAATGTTCTGTTTATCCCTCTACCCAGAGGTTTTTCTATGACTTAAGTATTTTAAGTTAATTAAAATTAATTAATTAAAATACATCTGTTACACTGCTACTAACACTGGGTGCTCCTACCTGCCAGACCAGCCACAACTGTTCCAACTGCTATCAAAACCCTATGCCATTCATTTGAGGAAACGAGTCATTTGAAGGACCTAGTAATTTAATTGGAAAGTCCAAATTATTAATTTGAGGGAACAAATTGCTACTTTGTGCATGCAATTATCACAAATTGTACCCTTGATACCTGATGGGCTGTGTACTTTTCAGTCTCTCTGCCTGGCTTTGATAATTAGTCAAGTGAAAGTGCAAAAAGCCACAGCACTTTGATATTAACAGGTCTGCAGACTGAGATATTCTGCTAGTTTTGCACTTCCACTGAGCGTTAAATCTATTCATATGATATGAAACTGAAAGGCCCGTCAGATTTGAATGATATTGCGTATAGTAGACAAAGAGCTTAGAATAAGCTTGAATCATGTAGCTCTGTTTCTCCTGAACTCCCCGTGTCTTACCGGTTCCCTGTTTTCTTCCTCCTTTCTTTCCTCCCTGTGGGTATTCTCCTACCTCACAACGATCCCAGCCGCCCCTGTGCTGTCTGCTTGACAGTGCTCTGTCAAGCCCCAGCATCATCTTCTTCCCCTTTAGTTGCCATAGAAACCGACGGCTGTGGAAAAGTACAAGTGAATGGATTGTCTGGGTAAAGGACAGCAATAGTTGGCCACACCACACTGCAAGACAACTGCCAAAAAGGGTCTGAGCATGCTTGGTGTTATCTGAGACAACAAAGAATTTTTTTTTTTCTACACTGCTGAGGTCAGGATAATGGAAGGTGTCAGAACCGCCAGAACATTTCTGGTGGTTTTAGAACATTAAAGTATGAAGTAATAACAGTTAAGCCTAGATAATCACATATCCTCCCCAAAGTCACAAACGGAGAGAAAAAACAGAAAGCCTTTCCCTTTCAGCCAGACATCCAGGAACTGTGTGTAGTGCAGAAAGTACATGTGCAGTTTAAATGTTTCAGGTACATTTAGGCTTGATTTGCATTGGACATCCATTACATTTAAACTCCAAAAAGAGCCTCAGGATTTTCTGCCTACTAGTAGTGCAATGGGGTAATGTGTTTACAAGAAGTTCATTTTGAATTTTTATCATCAAGATTTGCAACCTTGTGACCTTGTTTTGTTTCAAGTCATAGTGTCAAAATGAACCAAGGTAATGCAACTCTGCAATGTTTACTTCCTGTGATGGCTGACCAGAACTTGGCAGCCCTATACGCTCACATTTTTCAGGCACACGTTTCCACAAATTCGCCACTGGTGCTTTTATGAGAAGAGTAGAACAGTAAGTCTGGTCAAGATAAGAGAAAAAAAATCATACTAAGTGTGAACAGCAATCAATTAAATTTGTGTTTAGCTTGATGTCTGCAAAACCAAAAAAGATGCTAGAGAGAGATGTGGCACAAGCTAGCATATTAACTTTACTGTTAAGCTGGACAGTGCAACCCTTGGTCTGTGTCTTGTGTCTTGTGCCTCTAGCTGAGCTTTTTTGTTGTTTGTGGCCCACTGACTGGTTGTACCACATATAAAGGGTGTGTGGATCAATCTATCAATAGTATTAATACCAATGCTGGTATTGGTATCGGATTGAAACTAACGTGATAGGATTAATACTTTAGTTTGTTTCTCTCCTCTTGAGTTCAATACGTTGCTCCTGTTCATCAGAAAGGAGACGTCTGTGCAAACACCGCGACTCTCATGCAGGTACACCACTGAGCACATCCATGTAGGCTGCAGTGAGTGAGAAAGAGGAGCGTCTTGTAAAGGTACTTTACATGATTTATAGAGAATTACTTACTTTACAGTAGGTAATTCTCTACTGTGGCAATGACACCAACTTATATAAATACATGAAAGACCACGATAAAGAAAAAGCTTTTTCCTGGAACAAGCAGCCAAAGAAACAAAGACAGGAGGAAGGAAATCCCTCAGATGGACCCGGACCCCCAGCACAGAGACAGAGCCCACTGTCACAGTCCTTTCAGAGAGGCAAAGTTAGCTCATACAGTGGTGAAAGTAATGTTTCAGTCATGATTCATGTCAGATTTTCAGCATTAGTTAATGTTAAAGTGTTATTGGTCATCATAGCTGTTACTTTAGTAGACTGATTACCTATAGACCCGGGGTGTCAAACATAAGGCCCAGGGGCCAGAATCGGCCCGGCAAAGACTCCAATCCAGCCCGCTGGACAGCTTTAGAAAATGCATAGGAGTGCATATATTTTGAACTTTTAATTGTATTTTCAAGTTTTACAGCTTTTCCTATTGATAAAGACCTCCCCCCATTGCCATTCATACTACACCAAATTAACTAACAGATAAACAATTAAATGACAGAGTTCCTGTGTTTCCACTTTTACAGTGAGTCCACCGTAAA
>VUQS01038507.1:0-24070 GCA_015108495.1 Heterochromis multidens | reverse complement strand
AAAACCAAAGCCATTTGCCACTGACAGGGCATTAACGTTTTATCTAGTTTGTTAGAGAAAAACAAGTTAGCCTCAGAGTCCAGAGCCACGATCATAACATTATAACAGGCAACTTCTGAGCAACAGCAAGTTAACATTTATAAATCAGTTTTCTTTTTTTTGTTACTGAACAGGTACCAGCAGAAACATTTTTTTTATCAGGGAGCAGCATGTTCAGTAGCAACAATTGCCCCTGTTAGAGTGAGGTGAAGTGGTTGAGCGCAAAAAAAAAAAAAAGTACACAGCTGTGATTTACTGTGCAGGGGCCTCTGGAAGAGATTTAAAATGAAAATGTCCATGTAAGAGTTTCATACCTTTCTCCATTTTTCTGTCCCTGCCAGTTCTTTTACGTTCTTGTTCATGTGTGTACACCTGTGACCCATGTTTTTTGTGTATTCAGAGCCAGTGAGCAATGGACTTTCAATAATAATAATAAAACTGCGTTAACGCGCGATAAAATAATTGTCGGCGTTAATTAATTAATGCGTTAACGTGCCCAGCCCTAGCATATATATCTATATGTATGTGTATATATATCCTTTTTACAGATTCAACATTAATTTTGTTCTCTGAATGAATAATCATGTTTCCCTCATGTTTCAGTTTTTTCCAAAATCTAAATGACCTTTGCTTATTGCAAGCATTTTTTGTATCATGCCCTGAATGTAGAGCTTTATAAGTTTTCTTATCTGTGTTCAAATTGAAATGTTTTTGTCAGCTTTGTTTTAGTTTTTCAATTCTGTATATTATGCATAATCACATTCAGTAATATTTGGCCTCTATAAATCTCTTCCCATGACGCTTTACACTGCATCTCTTTCTCAGCAGTGGCTCATCTCTAAACTTCTTAATGAAATCAGTACTGAAAGGAGAAACAGCTCTAACAATTTTTGTAACAATGATTAGAATGCAGATTGTTCAGAGGAGGAAAAGCAACATTTTTATGTTTTCAACATTATGACTTCAAACCAAATGTCTAGTTTTGTTGATGATAAATCCTCAGTCTCACCTGCAAAAACCTTTTTTGGACTTTGCTGGTGATCTGCACTTGATCCTTTATAACAAGATCAGGTTGTGTAATATCAACACAACCCTAATAAGTTTTACTATAAGATAAATGATTCATGTTCATAAATAAGGTGATTTCTTTTTTTTAGCAATATGGTCATTCATTCAGCAAATATGTACAGTTCTGCCAACATGATGGAAATCTGATCCTTTTGTAGTTAGGCAATGACAGTATTTATAATGAGAAAAAAGGAAGAGCAGTATTCAAAACAAGTTCACCCACCTTATCCTAAAGTGCAGGATAATCCTCTCCAACTTTAACCTTTCCTGAGGGTAGCCTTCTGTTGTTCCCCTCAGCTTACCCTGAACTTTAAGGGGAAAGGTTCACCAACTAATGTGGCCTCCTCAGGTAACAAAGAGTAGCCAGGGACAACTGGCACAGGAGATCATGTTAATTGAGGGCCTCTGGATAAAAGAGATTTCTCACACCCAAAAATTGTTCATGACCAGCTTTGAACCCCCTGAATCCTCAACCGATCAAGGGAGGGAATACATCTGTACAAAAGCCCGCTGCAGGGCCACTGTGGTGAGGTGCCATTGCCAGTGAAGTTTCTTTCCCATGTGCACGGCAAGGAAAGATGATTGTAAAATCGAGGTGAAGTTGTTAGGGTTTTTTTTTTTGTCAAAAATAGGAAGGTCTCGCTGGTTACTTCAACTGTTTGATAGGAATACCTGGAGTCGGCTACTAGAGATGTTTGTGCTCTATAGAATATTTGTACATTTGTATTTGTAAAGTAGGTGAGGAATAAAAGAGACAGCTGGCATTTTTAGTCACTACCCCGGGTAAGTAGAAAAATTTCTAAATGGTCTTTATTTTTGTAGATTGTTCTTCATTATATCAAGCATAGTACTTGTGCTGTTTTGCAGTTACTAAAAGTAATGCACTGGGCATCTGAAAATATTAAATTATATCTTGCCATATTATTTTTTCTACATTGTATTAAAAGACATAAGTGCTTTCAGATCTGTTACACTTGCTAGATTATCTTCACAGAGATCAATCACAAGGTGTGTTTAGTGTTAACTATTAAATAGCTTTAAGCAGAAAACGAGATATATATATTTTTTTCCTACTCTATACTGAATTGTAGTATGAAATATATGTAAACATTTACTGTTTTAATTATGCATTTAACATGCAAGTCTTACTGCAGCCTTTCAGCATCTTGTAAAGCACATGTTTCTTTAATAGACAACAACATAGGGTTATGTGAAAAAGATGTAATTGGAAATCCTATAGTTTAATTAAAAATGTGATAAAAATAAAATGGAATTGTCACAACTTGCAATGCGATCACTAAAAGTATAAAACCTTGAATAGAAAAAGGCATAGACAGTCACACCATCCACTCAGACAACAGATTGTTTCATTATTGACAGGCGTTAAACTCTGTCTGACAAATGCTTAACAGTTGCTAAGAAAATACAAACGAGATTAGTTAAAGACGAGGACATCACCTCATCAAAAAGTTAAACTGGTATCAAGCCCTCTTTGCAAGAAGATTTGCCTCATAGGACCAGCCTCTTACCAGCTGTTGCATGTTGATCACATCTACTTGTCACACACTCACACTTATTACATTAATGGAGTTGCTAATCCCACGATAAGCCTTTTTAACTGTTCATCCAGACACATCAATCAAACACTAAACATTCATTTTAGCCAGCTTTCCAGTTGATATTTTTAACAGGTCATAGTCAGAATGTTAAATCTTATTACACTGTCATTGTTTGTTTCCCATGTGGTACAATTCAGGGTCATTTTTAATAAAGCATTAGAGGTCATGCTTGATCAGCGGTCAGACTTAAAATTTTGTATTTTTAGATATATATTACATAATTTATTTTTGTTTGATGTTTGAACTGTATATTATTATTTCTTACCTATTTGATTGTCTTTAAACCCTTATAGTGATGATGACGATGATGATGATGATGATGATGATGATTATTATTATTATTATTATTATTATTATTATTATTATTATTATTATTATTATTATTATTATTATTATTATTATTATTATTATTATTATTATTATTATTGATTTTCAGCTAATCTCAGGAGTTTTCCCACTGGCATTTTAATGCACATGTTGCATATAGGCATATATAAAATGAAAACTAAGTCTTACAAGGAATGTACAGCAAAACTGTTTCTGTTTCTTTGACAAGCAACCTGTATTTAACGGCCAAAGGCTTAACTGCTCTATCTGTTGTTCCTGTCTTTAATGATGAACCAATTAACAATTAGAGAGCTTGCCATGGGTCAAAAATAAACAACAATCAGGCTCAAGGTCTTCTGTGAAAAATTTTCAGTCCTACTAGTCACAGAGAGGCTCACATCAAGAAGACTCTTACAGAGAAAGAGAAAAAAATAGTAAACAGATAATGCAAAATTTATTAATAACACAGTAGATTTTTTTTCTTTTAGAACAATAATTATCGTTAAAAAAACAATAAAGACGGCAAGAAAACATTCCTAGTATTTCCCCATTAACTCTATTTACTTAAGCTGGTCTTAATTCTACTCTCCTACAGTATGGAACTTCTGTACAAACACACACACAAATTCCCAGTTTCTTTTAAATCTGTTATTATTTATTTATTTAGGTTATTGTTATTATTATTATAAGGGCCTGAGAACTGAGATTGTGATTGCCCTATAGTATCTGTTCCATTGATTATTATTATTTTATAAAATGAATTTCCTTTTTGAGGCCCTAAAGATGGTCAAACTCATTGAATTTTACACGTCAGGTCTGGTAAAAATTTGCGTATTTTGTAGCTCTTGGACATGGGTAGAGCAAAATGGCTCCATGGCACCCCCTAACAAAATGCAAAAGCTTAGCCCACCGCAATGTTTCAGATTTTAATTTGAGTATTTTTAGACATCTATTACACATATTTATGTTGTTGATCTATGAGATGTAAATTGTTATTTCTTAGCTATTTGATTAAATACTTAAATATATGGCATTTGGTACACAGGGTGTTGGTTCCCGTCTTCAAGAAAGGGGACCGGAGAGTGTGTCCCAACTTTAGGGGGATCACACTTCTCAGCCTCCCTGGGAAGGACTATGCCAGAGTACTGGAGACGAAAGTCCATCTGTTAGTCGAACCTGATTCTGGAGGAGCAAAGGGGTTTTCGTCCTGGTCATGGAAGACTGGACCTGCTCTTTATCCTCTCAAGGATATTCAAGGGTGCATGGAAGTTTGCTCAACCAGTCTACAGGTGGTTTTTTTGACTTGGAAAAAGCATTTGACCATATCCCTCAGGGTATCCTGTGGGGGGTGCTTTGGGAGTATGGGGTATCAGGCTCATCTTTGTGAGCTATCTGGTCCCTATACAACCATTGCCAGAGCTTGGTCCGCATTGCCAATAAGTCGGACTTGTTGTTGGTAGGTTTTGGACTCTGCCAGAGCTGTCCTTTTACACCCATTCTTTCCATAATTTTTATTGACAGAATTTATAGGCACCCAAGGGGTGGAGAGTGTGTGGTTCAGTGGCCTCAAGATCTCGTCTTGGCTTTTGGTAGATGACTGCCAGCTTGCACTGGGGCGGTTTGCGGCTGGGCTGAGAATTAGTACCTTGAAGTTCGAGGCCATTGTCCTCAGTTGGAAAAGGCGGGAGTGCCCTCTCCAGGTCAGAAACGAGTTACTGCCCCAAGTGGAGGAGGTTAAGTATATCGGGGTCTTCTTCATGAGCGAGGGGAGACTGGAGTGAGAGATTAACAGACAAATTCGTGCAGTGTCGGCACTGATGCGGATTTTGTGCCAGTCTGTTGTGGTGAAGAGAGAGCTGAGCATGAAAGTGAAGCTGTTGATTTACCGGTCGTTCCTACCTTCACCTATGGTCACGAGCTCTGGGTAGTGACCAAAAGAATGAAATCGCGGAAATGAGCTTCTTCCAAAGGGTGGCTGTGCTCAACCTTAGAGAGAGGGTGAGGAGCTCGGCCATTCGGGAGGGGCTCAGAGTAGAGCCACTGCTCCTCTGCATTAAAAGGAACCAATTGGGGTGGTTTGGGAATTTGATCAGGATGCCTCCCAGGCGCCTCCTAGGTGAGGTGTTCCAGGTATGTCCCACCGGGAGGAGTCCCCAGGGCAGACCCAGGACACACTGGAGAGATTACATCTCTTGGCTGATTTGGGAACACCTCGGTGTCCCCCCGGAAGAGCTGGAGGAATTGGCCAGGTAGAGGGAAGTCTGGGCATCTCTGTTTAGACAGCTTCCCCTGTGACCTGGACCCAGATAAGCTGCAGAGGATGGATGGATGGATGGATGAATATGTAACATACCAAAACAGAGAAAAAAATTATTTTGGTCCCATGTTCTAAACCCAACAGGAAGTCCATCATTTTGATTTGAATAGTCCGTCATTTTGATTTGGCACTGTTTTTCCAATTTCCAGGTGTTTTACCTTTTTCGAACTCCTCCCAATGGGATCAACTTCATATTTGGCATTGGTGATGCTACATTGAGTTTTCATTGAAAGGCATGTCCATGGCGCCATGCTGAGTTTAAATTTTTTGCCATGAAATTATAATTTGCTGTAATTCACAAATACATTGTCTGCTCCAAACGTCTCATGTTTGCTAAAGGTCCGCTCCCAGTCATAGTGTCACCTAGTGGCAAAGGGAAATGTCAGGTTTTATATTTTGTTGTACTCCTTACAGGTTGACTACATGCACCTCAAAGGTGGTCTGAATAAATATTCCTTGATGACGTTTTCACGTGAATAATATAAGGTTTCATTTAGCAGTGTGTCCTGGTGGCATGGTGATTCATCATGAAAGAGGAAATTGTTGTTGAGGGGTTAGGAAAGCTTAAAAAGTCATGATGTTTGGCAACCTCCTTGGACGTGATGAATGCTTTCATGTTTTATGGGTCGTGCCTGTGGATGTGGCAAAATGGCTCTATAGTGCCACCTACAAAATTTAATTGAAGCATTGAAACCCTGGCTCCACATTTCATCTACATGTGTGAAATTTGGCAGCCTCATTTAATGTCCAATTCAATTCAGTTTTATTTATATAGCGCCAAATCACAACAGTCGCCTCAAGGTGCTTAATATTGTAAGGTAAAGACCCTACAATACAGGCCCAAAGATGTACCAAAAAGCCTCTTGGAGTCATACCCCAAACAAGACAGGTAGTCAGCCATTTTGAATTTAAGATGCAATTTTGGCAACATTTTCGCCGTTTTCTGGTCTTGTACAAACTCCTCCTAGAGAATTAATTGAATCAATGTGATCTTTGATAAGTTAAATCTAAAGACACTGGTGATACTAAATTGTGAAGCTTTCGAGTTTTTGTTGAAGGCCATGTTCGCGACAGTGCGAGGAAATAGATCATTTGCCACAGAACACAAAATTGTTATATCTCAAATGTATATTGTCTAGTCTGTCCCAAACTTCACATGCTTGATGAGAGTCCAGGTCTTGAGACATCTATGTGCTAATATTAGGCTGCACTCATAGCGCCATCTTGTGGCAACAGGAAATCAGCATTAGGTCATAAATTTCATGCGACGTGCATGACATTTCAATGTGGGTTCTACATGTGATATACAGTAACATGACAAATAATTAGTGGGTGTTCTTGTACACTACCTAGTGGTCACAGGAAATGATAATTAACTTGTTTGTGCAAAAGCCAATTAGAATCTGGGGTGTAAGACATGCAAGTGACTTCAGAAAACACCTTTGCACTCAAGAGCAGCAGCATGCTTCATCTTGTGCTTACCATCACTGCTTGTAGCATTATTATTGTTGTTGTAGCAATTATTATTATAACAATTATTATTATTATTATAACTATGATGATTATTCAAGCTAAGCAAGGTATTCAGACATCCTTCTACCTAGCAACACGTTCCAGTTCCTCCTGCGGAATCCCAAGGCATTTACAGGCTAGATGAGATACATAATCTCTCCAGCACGCTCTGGGTACCTTAAGGTCTTCTCCCAGTTGGGCCTGCCCGGGAAACCTCCAAAAGGAGGCATTCTAACCAGATGCCTGAACCACCTCAACTGGCTCCTTTTGACATGGAGGAGCAGCTGATCTACTCTGAGATCCAAATCCAGATGTTTGAGGTCCTCACCCTATCTCTAAGGCAGCCCCACTAACCCTACAGATGAAACTCATTTCAGCCATTTGTGTTTTCCATTTTACTCTTTAAGTCATTGCTCAGATCTCATGACCATAGCTGAGGATTGGACTATAGATGGACTGGTAAATCGAAAGCTTTGCTTTCCTCCTCAACCCTCTATTCACTACAAGAGTCTTGTACAAGGCTTTATTCCTGCCACCACACCAATCTACCGGTCCAGCTCTCCCTCCACCTTCCCATCACTCGTGAATAAGATCCCAAGATACTTAAACTTTCTTGCTTAGGGGCAACCACTTTCCCCCATCCCAGGGGGAGCATTCCATGATTCTCCGGCACGGAACCATGACCTGAGACTTGGAGGTGTCCAGAAATATACTGTATTGGTCCACCTGTACATTATACCTACAAGAACTTTTGATGTACAGTGCCGTGAAAAATATTTGCCCCCTTCCTGATTTATTATTATTTATTATTTATTTCTTAAAAAGTAATTGAAGTGAAGTGAATAAAAGTGAAGCAGTCTAAAAGATCTCAAAAAGCAATACATCATGCAACAATCTAAAGAAACTCAAGAATAGATGAGAAACAAAGTCATTGACATCTATCAGTCTGGAAAGGGTTACAAAGCCATGTCTAAGGCTTTGAGACTTCAGCGAACCACATGATCCCCAAGACTTTTGGGGAAATATTCTGTGGACAAACGAGACAAAAGTTGCTAGCTTTTCATATAAAAGAGCATCTTACTGGCAGTCAAACGTGGTGGTAGTGTGATGGTCTAGGACCTGGACGACTTGCTGTAATTAATCAAACCATGATTTCTGATCTCTACCAGAAAATCCTAAAGGAGAATGTCTGGCCATCAGTTTGTGCCCTGAAGCTCAAGAGCACTTGGGTTATGCAGCAGGACAGTGATCTAAAACACACCAGCAAGTCCACCTTTGAATGGCTCAAAATAAAAGCGAGGGTTTTGGAGTAGCCTAGTCAAAGTCCAGAGTTAAATCTGATTGAGATGTTTTGGCGTGACCTTAAACAAGACATTCATCCTCGAAAACCCTAAAATGTGGTTGAATTTAAACAATTCTGCAAAGAAGAGTGGGTCAAAATTCCAGTGAAAGACTCATTGCCAGTTATCGCAAATGCTTGATTGTAGTTCTTGCTTCCAAGGGTGGCAAAACCAGTTATTAGTTTTATGGGCCAATTATTTTTTTACATAGGGCCATGTAGGTTTGGATAGCTTTTTTCCCCTTAATAAATGAAATCATTCAAGAAACTGCATTTTGTATTCACTCGGATTATCTTTGTCTAATGTTAAAATTTAATTTAACATATTTTGATCATCAAAATTTGTTTTATGATATGAAACATAATTGTGACAAATATGCAAAAAAATAAAAAATCAGGAAGGCATCAAATACTTTCTCACAGCACTGTACCATTCTAAATCTAAAGGGAGTTGGTCCTTTTTTGCAGCAATAACAGCCTCCACTCTTCTAGGAAGGCTTTCTACAAGATTTTGAAGTGTATCTGTGGGGAATTTTTATCCATTTATCCAGAAAAGTATTTGTGATGTCAGACACTAATGTCGGATGAGAGGGCCTGGCTCGCAGTCTCCATTCTAGTTCATCCCAAAGGTATTTGATGGGGTTGAGGTAGAGCTCTGTGCAGGCCAGTCAAGTTCTTTCACACCAAACTCATCCAACCATGCCTGTATGAAACTTGTTTTCTGCACTGGGGCACAGTCACTCTGGAACAGAGACGGGCCTTCCCCAAACTATTCCAACAAAGCTGGAAGCACAGAATTCTTTAAAATATCTTGGTAAGCTGAACTATTAAGATTTCCCTACACTGGAACTAACTAACTAACTAACAAACAGGTCAAACCCAGAAAAAGAACCTCATAGCATTATCCCTACTCCACCAGACTTCACAGTTGACGCAATGCAGTCAGGCAGGTAGCATTTACCTAACAATTGCCAAACCCAGACTCAGACTGCTAGATAGAGAAGCATGATTCGTTACTCCACAAAACATGTTTCTGCTGCTCCAGAGTCTGTTGGCAGCATGCTTTACACCACTCCATCCGATGCTTGGCATTGTGCTTGGTGATGTAAGGCTTGCATGCAGCTGTTCAGCCATGGAAACCCATGCCAGAGCATCGCCAACTTTTATGTGCTATGTGCCTCAGCACTTGGTGGCCCAAGTGGTTTGCCATTGGTCTGCCATTTCACTGAGTTGCTGTGGTTCCTAAACACTTCCACTTTGCAATAATACCACTTTATTACCATTACAGTCCCATGCTTGCATTCAGTGAGCTCTTTAGAGCGATCCATTCACAAATGTCTGTAGAGGAAGGCTGCATGTCTTGACGCTTGATTTTATACACTTTTTAGCTATAAGCCATAATTATCAAAATTTAAATTTTTTTAAATCAAAAATACTTGAAACATTGTAGTTTACTTATAATGACTATAATATGGGAATATTTTAAATATTATTTTCTTAAATGACTGATGGAAAATATTGAACCTTTTTATGATAATCATTTATTTGAGAGACATCCACGTGATTCATATAAGAGCTGCATACTTTGGATACGTTCAGAATCTAAACTGATAAACAAGCCTTGATGCAGTTATATTAGCTCTGCTTCAGAAGAGTAGGAAATGTGATTTGTACTGTTAATTATATGGTTGAATTTAAATGCTCAAAAATTACTTTGGTCTGGGAACGTTTTAATTTTGCTTTGATTTTTCTTTTGGTCTTTTATATAGTTTGACTTTCAGTCAGATGTTAAATCTGTACAGCAATTACTGTATAAACAAAAGGTTTTGTTTAAAGCTGGTAGGCATAGCAGAACTGTCATGCCTACTAATAAGACTAAAATTCCAGTGCTTCACAGTCAGACTTGTCCTTCCAAAAAGAGTTGGGCAAGATGTTTATCATTTTAAATGTCATAACTGGGCAATGATTTTGGTTTCCACTGACCGTTGCTACATCATTCTCTTCTCAGTGAATTAGGCAATGTATGTCGGTAAAGATTTTCAACTTGAATAGTTCATGCATAAAGATTCAATGTGTGATTTAAGTGTTCCCATAATTTTTAGAAGTACATATATACAGATAAGATTTTCTATAACGTAACCCTTACTACAGCACTGTTTTTTTTTTACTGTTGTAAACAAATGTTTCTGTTACAGTTTATTTCAAACATAAAGTGCAAAATTGACAGTAACTATAAAACTAATTAAAAATAAGTTGGATCACAGCAAACGTGTGTGTGTGTGAGAGAGAGAGAGAGACAGAGAGAGAGAGAATCCTGTTATGTTATTGAAAATGCCTTTAAAAATCTCAAGGCTTATCTCATCATTATTGACTAGGATGCCTGATCAGTATGACTGAGCAACGTTGATGTCTTGGATAATAAGTGATTTTGCTGAAACAGATCATGCAATGTGTCACTCAATTGTGTCATTGTGGGAAACAGTATTTTTTTTACACACACATTTTTACTACTACTTTTGGAGAAAATGTTGTAAGGATTTTGTACAAATAGAAAAAATTGGACTATTGGTTTACAAATTTCCACCATATTAAATACTTTTCAGAAATATAAAATTCTTTGTAATACTTTGTAATAAAATTACAAGAAAAGTCAATACATTTTAGTGCTACTATGTACAATTATATATATGTACACAGTTATTTATAGTTTATTCCCTGAATTTGATTTAGCTATTGATCTAAATCAAAATTTTATTTTGGTTTTTGTACAGGTGTTTATTATTCTAAGTAAATCCCAAATAAATGCACTAATATGTGCCCCATCTTTCCATAAGCTGCACAGCAGGACCTAAATACACATTAGAGTCTTATTGGTGAAAAATCAGGGCCATGTGTTAAAACCCCTCTTAGAACCTTCTTAGTGTTGTAATATTCACCAAATGGTTTTAAGAATCATTTGTGTAACTGACCTAAGGGAGCTTGTTAGTGGATTCTGTTAAAATACCCACAGGATAAGCAAGGGTCAAAATGTAAAGGCTACGGTTAGAGGGTTAGGAAAGGATCAGGGTTAAGATAATTCTTATATCATATGTGAGCCCTCTTCAGTCAGGTTTTTCAACCATTTGTGTTTTCTTGGACCTTCTCTTCTTTAGAATTGCTCTTCACTTTTGTGGTTGTTCTGAGATGTTTCTTACAGTAGGTGCACCATGCAATGTCTTAATCTGTGACATCGCCACTGTCTGTGGTACATCACGGATTTGTGAAGTGTAAGATTAGAGCCCTATGTCGTCATAAATCTCTGCTTCCCAATTCGGCCGGGTGGTGGCGGGTGGGGCAGTTGCAAGGTGTTGTTTGTGGTCTGTGGATTTGTTGGATAAAGCGTTTGTGCTCCTAAGTACGGTCAACTCCATCAAGTCCTTTCAAACCAGAAGTTATTTTCTTCATTTCCGTGGCTTGATGCCAGATAAGGTTTTTCTTTTTTGAGAGCAGATAGTTCTCAGAGTTGACCCAGAAGTTTTTATGGTGCTCTGCTGAGGCTCTTCATCATGAACTACTGCATTCCGGACATGTACGAGATGCCTCACACTGGTGTCGGAAGCTACACGGTGCAGGGAGGCGGGGAACATTGCATGTACTCAGGTGAAGGGTCCGGGTATGGCAACTGTGAACCTCAGCCACTTCATCATCCACCCTGCATGGAGCAGGCTTGGTCCCCCAGCCAGCACTACTCATGCTCATATGCTGCTGGTCCTTCTGTTTTTAAGAGTGAGTTTTGCAGCATGGAGGTCCCTCTCAGTCACTTCCACCATCAGCCCGATTACTTCCCTGAGATCAAACCTGAATTTTCACACCTGCGGTGGATGCAGGGTGCACACAGGAAAGGTATGACATACAGGTTGTGATTATTTACCTCTTTGTGGTTAAGAAGAATTTGTGAGGGGGCAGAACTGGTGCTTGTGGAAACCTGATGTGTGTGTGTATATATAATATAATATACTCAGACTGATAATTGGTGACAACTCCTTCTTGATCATTGAATCAATGATGTCTGGGATTTTCGAATTAAGTCTAAGGGTAAATCCAAGACATAAGGCATCATGCGTTGGCAAGTCTGATCAGGGCTTGCTGCAGAGTGTTTGATTGATGCAGGCAGGGGTTCCTTATTGATTGCTGTTGAGGCAACAGAAGGCTGACAAAAGATGATTTGTTGCTTTCCTAACACCCCCCACCCCCACCCCCACCCCCCAAAAAAGATATTGATCAGTTTGTTAACCTACAGTCCTTGAGACGAAACTCATTCAACCGAGTCTCAAATATAGCATTAACTGATAGTCTTAATATTTGGTGTATCCTGATACTAGAGTCTACAAACACATTTTCACTAAGTGTGCTTATAGAAGCAGAGTTTACTTGCCACTCCACACTCTGCTGTCAGCAACCTGTGTCAGTGGTGGATGTCCCAACAAATTCACCCATGGTCAGACTACGCAATATTCAGAAACTGCCAAAAATCCAAGAGCTACATCTCAGACAGGCTTCAGTTAGCATGTTAAATATTAAAGCTCATGACAGTATAGTTAGAAAGAGACTGAAAAAGTATGGCTTGTTTGAAAGGGTTCCCTCTAAAAAGATTATGACAGCATTGCTTAGGTTTGCAAAATTGCCACGGAACAATCCACAAGACCTCAAGAATGTCAATGTCCTTTGGACAGATGAGACCAAAGTAGAGATGTCTGAAATATGCACCCCACCACATTTGGAGAAAACCAAACACAGCATATCAGCACAAACACTTCATACCAACTGTCAAGCATGGTGGTGGAGAGGTGATGATTTGGGCTTATTTTGCAGACACAGGACCTGGGCACCTTGCAGTCACTGAGATGACCATGAACTTCTCTGTATACCAAAGTATTCTAGGGTCAAGCTAAAGCTTGGCCAAAATTGGGTCATGCAACAGGACAATGATCCCAAGCACACTTACAAATCTGCAACAGAATGGATGGGAAAAAAAGAATAAAGGTTTTGCAACGGCCCAGTCAAAGTCCAGACCTCAACTTGATTGAAATCCTGTGACAGACCTTTAAAAGAGCTATGCATAAAACCATAACTGCAAACCAGCAAAGTGAAGAAATAATATAAAGAATAATGGGCCAAAATTTCTCCACAACGATGTGAGAGACTCATAGAGTCAAGCAGAAAACTATTATTTTAAGTCACTGCTGCTAAAGGTGGTTTTACAAGCTATTGAATCATGAGGTGTACTTAATTTTTCACAGGACTACAGAGAGTCATGTTAAAACATCATTTTGTGTGTATTTTATACACACACACACACACACACACACACACACACACAGTATGCAGCATAGCCAGAGCTTCTATCTTAATACTTTTTTCCTATTATGAAAAGAATAGTACACGGACATAAACTTAAAAACTTAAAATATATAAAAATTAAATAACACTATAAAAAAAAATACACGTTAATGTGTTAGTTTAAAGTCAGATTTTAAAAATCATTGTGAATGCTGGTAGTCAAATTTATTTTACATAAATTTGCTTTTTCAATATTTTTTTTAATTACAAAGACAATCCAATGTTAACCATTTTTTTTCTTCTTTGTAGGGTACATACCAAGTTACCTGGACAAGGATGAGCTATGCGTAGTGTGCGGGGACAAAGCCACAGGCTATCACTATCGCTGCATTACCTGTGAAGGTTGCAAGGTAATGCATGGCACATGGCCTCAGCTTCAGTCAGTCTTTGTGGTCTCCCTTTTGCAAGCAGTTCTGATCATGTGACCTTCTGCTCTCTAGGGATTCTTCAGGCGGACAATCCAGAAGAATCTCAATCCAACCTATGCCTGTAAGTACGAGGGGAAATGTGTTATTGACAAAGTGACCAGAAACCAGTGCCAGGAATGTCGCTTCAAGAAGTGCATTGCGGTGGGAATGGCAACAGACTGTAAGTGCCATGGGCTGAGATGGCCTCAGTAACAGGATACTTTAGGCTTTTCTTTACTGCTTTTCGATATTATCTACTTTTGTCACTTTTGCCTTTCCGCTGTTCTTCTATAAAAAAAAACAAAAAACAATTCTGACATTTTATATACAAAAACCAATGACCTTTATTAATAGGGTATAAAATGAGTCCATAACAAAATTCTAGTTGAGAATAGTTTTACAGCAGAGAAGTGGATTGTATTTCAGGAATTTTTCTATAAAAATTATAAATTAATATAATCACCAGCATCACCACCTGAAATATATTTACTGGTTTTCAGAAAAGAGAGAGAGAGAACTTTAAGACATTTCAAGAATGCTTGTCTCTTTTTGCATTCAAAACAAAAGCAATGATGGTATCTCCCCATATGGAAAAGAAATGTAAAAAAATATTATTTACATAAGCACCATTTGTCTCATAGGTTTATATGTTCCATAGTGTGATTTATTCATGAAAGTGACTTTCACATTTTTCTCATAAAACACAAAAGTTACTGTTGGATGCAATGGGAAGTTTTTTCCTATTTCTTTTTTTTAATATATGGGTCACCTGAATCTCAAGCCTCCTCTGATGGCATTATAATTGTGTAATTTTTGGCCATGAGCTAAATACAAGTTCTCTGAAAGTCCAAAAAATAAAACAAAGTCACTAAGCATAAATAATTTGCTCCCATGGAACAGTTAAACTCTGCATCAAAGATTCATCATTTCATGGCCCATTACCCTCTCTTCTCCTTCTCCTCCCTCCTCCTCCCCCTCTTTCCTTTTCCTTCCTGTCTACTCTCTTGGTCTCCCTTTTGCCCCTGCTAACCCCCTTTTGTTGCCCCAGTGGTGTTGGATGACAGCAAGAGGTTAGCCAAGCGGAAGCTAATTGAGGAAAACCGGGAGCGCCGTCGGAGGGAGGAACTGCAGAAGACAGTGTGGGACCGACTGGAGCCCACCCAGGAGGAGTGGGACCTTATCCGTATGGTGACCGAAGCCCATATGGCCACGAACGCCCAGGGCAACCACTGGAAGCAGAAGCGGAAATTCCTGGTGAGACATCCTCCTCCTCCTTCCCTCCTCACCAAAGCCTTGATTGTATCGATTACTCTGCCTTATTCAAACCACCAATCCCCCTCACCCCCACCCGCCCATCTCAGCCCTCTTTCTGCCCGTCTCCCTTTCCACCCATCCCAGCCCCCTTCCACATCATGTCCTTGTCTCCTCCTCTTCCACCACCACCATTGTTCCACTGTTCCCTATGTTAATATGTCCATGTGTTTTTTTTGTATCTCCTTGTAGAGTGGGGAGAATTAGCTGGACGATGGAGAAAAGTCTTTCCTCAACGCAGCAGCACTAATTTATATTGGAACATCTTACTCTTGTCTTTCTTATGTTTTGCCAAGCAACGACTCCTAATTGCTAATACTAATAACTTGCTTTTTTTCGTGCTGTTTAATTTTTCTCTCTTTCTGTTTGTAGCTTTTGATTTCACACCTCACCCTGTTTTTGACTAATTTTGCTTTTTCTGTTAAGTTTGATCACTCTGTCCAGACTGAAAGTCTGTCAGCTGTTGACTTTATACTGAGTTTCTATGGCACGATTAAAAAGAACACTCATTAATAACAGATATATTTCGGTGATATATCGGTGAGGTTTAGCAAAAGAAAAAAGGATTATTTTCAAATCATCTTAATCTGTCTGACAACTTATGAGCTTTCATGGTCGCATATATATATATATTTTTTTATACAAATTATTTCTTTTTCATTCAAAACATATTGAAAATCTGATTAAGGTTTTGATTGAGGTCGCATATGAAGTCACTTTCTGTACTCCATATCGCTGATTTTTGTTTGAGTGTTCCTGAGGACCTGTTTGATGCCATGGTCCTGAGCCTGAATCTTACTATGGAAACTCATGTTGTATTTCTGTCTTTACCTGTTTTCTATCTGCACACTCTTTCATCTGTCTTCAGTTTTAACTTGTTTTCTTTTAGTTGGCTTGACACGGGTTCTTCATTGAAACTTCACGATTCCTGTTGATTATCCAACAGGTCGAGGAAGCAATGCTTCTTAATGAAATAACATGTAATTTATTCTATACTTCTGACCAGAGTGCAGCGGGGGTGAAGGAAACTAAGGTAAGATACAGCAGATAAACAGTATTTATTGAAATGATCCATTGCATTTGAACTTGTGCCTAATACAGTGTAGCTTCATAATATCAGTGTTGGAGACACAGTATTAATCTTTGTATTAAACACATTTGGAGTCATTTACATGCAAAATACATTTAAATAAAAGTAATGGACAGATGATTTACATCTTTACTTCTTGTTGCCCGCTTGAAAAGAAAACAGTTTCACTGAGTAAAACATGTCAGTAAATGTGTTTTAATCTTATTTATTCAAATGCAGAGATTGTTCACTGATCTCAACTCCTTGTTCTTTCAGCCTGAGGATATTGGTCAAGCATCCATGGGCAATGCACCTGAAGGAAGTAAAGTGGATATAGAAGCCTTCAGTCAGTTTACAAAAATTATCACCCCTGCCATAACCCGAGTGGTGGACTTTGCCAAAAAACTGCCTATGTTTTGTGAGGTAAGTCCAGCTGCTTATTTCAGTTTCACAGAATTTAAGTGAGAATAGTGACTTCAGAATGCTCCCCCCTGCTGATTCTGCACAAACAATATAGTAGATTTGTCAAGATGTGTGAGGTCCTACTGAAAAATGTAAAATAATAATAATTAAAAGTGGTTAGAAACCTTCAAATTTAGGGAAAGTGTCATTACTAACTTTATGGAAAATGGGGGCTAAATATTAATGCTAATTTATTTTTATAATGTATATGTCATCTAAGGGCACTTCAAAGCAGGATCCTGGGAATATGCATAACTTAAATATTATATCTAAGCATGCTGCACTTAAATTAAAACTTTTTGCTTTTTATTGCTTAAACTTCTATGTATTGAATTATTAACCATAATGACTTAATGAGATATTAACATATGTACTCTAGTTAATCTTTCAAAAGTCCCAATCAGCCTTCTGACTAGTACACAGCTGCTTCTTTCTGCTAGGTTTTAAAAATGTAACTCATTGATGGTTTTTTTTTTATTCAAAGCTTTGTAGTTTTTCTTTTCATTGTGTAACGGTATTTGAATATGAATTTTCCACAGTTTTAAACAAAAGTTCAATCGTCCACTACTGCTAAATAAGCCTCATAACCTACAAGCTTCTTTTTACCCAGCTGCCTTGTGAAGACCAGATCATCCTGTTGAAAGGCTGTTGCATGGAGATCATGTCGTTGCGAGCTGCTGTTCGCTATGATCCAGAAAGTGAGACCCTCACACTTAATGGCGAGATGGCAGTCACACGGGGTCAGCTTAAGAACGGAGGCCTGGGCGTAGTCTCAGACGCCATCTTTGACCTTGGCGTGTCGCTGTCCTCCTTTAACTTAGATGACTCTGAGGTGGCTCTTCTACAAGCTGTTATCCTGCTTTCATCCGGTAAGCACCTAGAGTACATACTTACGCATGCTCATAAGAGATTTTAAAGGTTTGTCTTTCTTCCTATTCTAGGTCACCATCTCTTTTAGCACATCGATGCGTCTCACATTACTACACATTTGATGAGCTCTTAAAGGCAACAAATTTTTAGGAAGACATTTTTGTACTTCTTGGCTAGTGGAAAAACACTGTACAACAGCATGAAGGTCCTGCTGTCTTAAAGGTGGCATTCTTCCTCTAGGTTTGCTTTTTCCTGCCTGTACAGATTGTGTGAATACTTAGTTTTGACATTAAATCTATATCAAACTGCAGTTTAATCAATTAATCACCATAATCATTGTGAGGAGCTTTGCCCAGCTAGCTTAGTTTTTGGCTCCACTGGCATTTCTCTCTGTAATACTCTCATTGGAGATCAATACTATTGTGCTGTATGGTACATGCAGACATGAGACGGGTTTAACCTGTCCATCTGTCCTGTCCTCTGACACATTAGGGGTTAGTTAACACTGTTTTTAAAGCAAAAAGAATGAATAATTTTGGCATAGAAAGTTGATCATTTGGGTGTAACTGATTATCTCGTTGACATTTTTTTTATTTTGTATTTGGCATTTGTACCAAAAAAAAACAGTGGAGCAGAATCATGAATATCATAATAAATAATACCTAGGACCATAATGTATACCTATCAAACTTGTTTGGATTTACAGTACTGTGCAAAAGTATTGAGCCACCTTGTAGTTTGTTTGTTTTTTTAAAACTGGTCTTTGAGCAATAGTTCTCCAGGCTTTCTGGAGGTCTTTCAAAGTTCTTCTTTGAACATTAGCTGCTTTTTCACTCATTTTCAGTCCAGTCCTTTGTTTTTGTTTAAGTCACTCAACAGTGACCTATGAGTCATTCAAGGCATTTAACTCAAGGGATGAACCCGTGTTGTGTCTACACATGACAGACAACTTAGCAAAAAAACCACATTTTAAATTGTGTCTTTAGGCACTTAGTTACTAGCAGCCTGTTTCAAAAACACATAATTTGTTCCAATTAATGCCAAATATAACACAGTTTGACATGCATAAATTTGTATTTTTAGCAGCAACAACGTGATTCTTTATAAAGAGCTCTTAACCAAAAACATGGCATATCTTGGCATGGTGTTCAGTGTATCTTTAAAAAAAACTGAGGTAACTGGACAAGTGGAAGACAAAAGTAGTGTGAGCCTTCAAAAACTACCTACAACAGAAGAACAGTATCTAAAAGTCATGTCCTTAAGGCTGCTTTCGGCTGCTCCCTTATGCACAGGGCTTCACCACAGCCGGTAGCGCCGCATCTTTGAAATGGCAGATTTTTTTTTTTACACTGGATGCCCTTACTGATTCAAACCCCAAGGGATTGGTGTCTCTTCCCGGATTGAACTGGGGAAGGTTTTACTTGTTAGGTGAATGTATAAACCACTACACTATGGAGCTACTTAAAGTCTTTAAGACAAAAGGAAAGGAAAAAAATCCAGCTAAGACCTGACACAGGACTTGAGAGATGCATCTGGCCCTTCAGTTGATCCATCTACTGTTTGCCGAAGCCTCATCAGAAATGGTCTGTCATTTCTGGGTGGCTGTCAAGAAGACATTCTTAAGGAAGAGAAACAGGGAGAAAAGGCTGAGGTATGCCAAATTACTCAAAAACTGGACTGAAAATCCAGTGGGCAACAGGTCTTCTGGAGTGATACAGGGAGAGATACAACAGTGAGTGTCCACAGCCATCTGTAAAACACGGTGGACAATTGCGATTTGGGGATGAATTTCAGCCAGTTGTGTTGAGGATTTTGTTAAGTCAGATTTTGATCCACCATGCAGTACCATCTGTCTGATGGGCATCATCTTCATATTTCAGTATGATAATGATCCCAAACATACTGCCAGTATATAAAAGCCTAGGTAGAAAACACACAATGGAACACTATCAGTGATGGATCTCCCCAGATCCTGGACCTCAACATTACTGAAGAAGTATTGAGTCATCCTGACAAAGACCAGAACAAAAGGCAGCATCCAAAGAAGCTTTGGAATGTCCTTCAAGTATAAAAGATGCCATTCAAGATATTTTGTTTTGTTTATCTGACCTCGTTCAAAAGTGAGAGAAGTATAATATTTTCATAATCATACATTTACTAACTTTGCTGTGAAGTTGTACTGAACTGTAATTTTTAATGCAGCAGATATTCTTCTCATTAGCAAAGGAAGAAGGAAGGGTTATCAGATTTCTCTCAGCACTATTCCTACAAGACACTAAATAACAACACTGGTGGTTTGTTTGTGTCTTCAGATCGTCCAGGCCTAACTAGTGTGGAGCGAATCGAGCGCTGCCAAGAGGAGTTCCTGCTGGCCTTTGAACATTACATCAACTACCGCAAACACAAAGTGGCACATTTCTGGCCCAAGCTGCTAATGAAGGTGACAGACCTGCGGATGATCGGCACCTGCCACGCCAGCCGATTCCTCCACATGAAAGTGGAGTGTCCCACCGAGCTGTTCCCTCCACTCTTTCTGGAGGTCTTTGAGGACTGACCAGTGGATTTCTGTGTGTGTGTGTGTGCGTGTGTGTGTGTGTGTGTGTGTGTGTGTGTGTGTGTGCGCGTGTGTGTGTGTGTGTGTGTGTGCGCGCGTGTGTGTGTGTGTGTGTGCGCGTGTGTGCGTGTGTGTGTGTGTGCGTGTGTGTGTGTGTGTCTGTGTGTCTGTGTCAGCGCCTGGGCACCCTGGTGGTCTCAGGGGTGGAACCAGCAGAAAGCCCGTCACAGTGAACCTTCTAATAGCACTACTGAGTGTCACTTCATTCCATACTTTAGAGTAGCTCTCTGGTCTAGCTTTGGATGAAACCATTCCTTACAGTGCGGGTACATGTGAATAGCTTTTTTGGTTTTTGATTTTTCTGGTTTGTTCTGTTATTATTGTTATGGATATAACATCTCACCTCAGATTTTACTATAGGTTTTTTTTTTCATGATTGTACCGTTGCATAATGGTAATCTTATCAACACTTGTTTGTTCATTAGAAACCAAGCATATGTTGTATATTCCTTCCTTTATGTTAAAAAACTCAAAATGGCTGCTCACCTCATCCACAACATAAGACATTGTCAGCAAACTGTTAGTTCTTCCCCAAACCTGCTCAACTTCATTGCACCAATTTGTTAATTAATATATTAACCTTCATCCATCTGGTGAGTGTCTGATCTGTTCAGTGCCTCACCATTGTACTGTGATCTGACCCATTAACAGCAACACTTACTTTAATGGACAACAGCTAACAGGTATTTGGAAGTCTATTGGTAGCCGTACATTACAAGGTTAAATTGTAACACTGCATTCCAGAGCTGTCAGAAACAAACCTGAATTTTGCAGCAGAACAGCAGCTCAAGACAGAGCTCCAAGCAAGAAACCTGAGCAGGATTTTGCAACATAAGGGGGACTTGTATGGCTTTTCTTATTTTCTGTCACAATGTCAGTTGTTCCTATTAAACATGACCAAGGTTTCAAATAATACGCTAAATATATATAAAAACAATCCCTGCACCCAGACTGCTATTAATTAGAGATTTCCAAAGGTTTTTTTTCTTTTGGTACAGGTATAGCAAAGGCACTACCGCTCACAAGCATTGGTTGTCCTAAGGCAGGCTTGCTAAAGCTGTCCTATCAAAAGGAAGTGGATTTTTAGGCAAGGTGAACCTTAAAGAGATAGACCTAAACAGCATGTTTTCTGTCAGAGGATAAACTGAGAGGCTGCATAAAGGGCAAGTCTAAGATAAATAAGGATTATTTTATGAGGTCAGTCATGCAAAGCTACTCTGTTGGAGTATCTCTACTAGAGTAATAAGTCCCTTTCAACCTTCTTTGAGACCCCGTCACTTTACATCACATCCTGGCATTATACACTCTAAACACTACATATTATTCTTGAACTTGTTTCTGGCCCTTCAAACACACTGGGCTTTCAGCTAAGTGTGAGTATAATTCTGCCTAATATTTACCTTTATTGTAAATATGATATATGGACTTTTTCTAATGTAGAATAATTACTAATGTGCTATGCTAATTGCAATTATTGCAATATATTGGGGACAACATTGACTGTTGCACTACGACAGCACATATGGGCCAGAACAGAAGGGGGGAAAAAAACACCCAGTTCTTGAATAAAATTAGATTATGATTTTGAAAATCAAAAGTCAACTTTAGAGGTTTAGTTTATGAGCAGGAAGCAACTTTATATCTGTTTGAATTGGGAAGGGAAATAGTATACCTGACATCAGTTACTTTACAAATGCAAAAGGTGGACACCAAGAAAATGAGAAAAAAATTGGTTTTGGACTGTTGGTCAGACAAAATAATGTGACTGGTGTTTTTAGAGACTTTTAGAGATTTTATAGACAAATGATTAATTAAAAATTGAAAATAAAAATTATTAGTTGCACCCTATTTCCACAACCCCAAAGCAAAGCATTTTTGGATACATTTCTGATAAATTAATTAAAAATAAAGAAATTCTGTAGCCCTAAAACCCTTTTGTAGCTGTGTTCAAAGTTTTACAGTGAAAAAAAAAATCTTGCTCGAGTTTCTGTTTGTTTGCCTTTATTTTGACAAGAAGGACCATGACAAAAAAAAAACCTTCAGTGGAGACTTAAGTGACAGTGAAAGGAATGCAGAGGTAGCATTAAAATGAGCCTGCTCATTATTGCCAGAGACTCGTCAGGAGTAACTAAAGCACATAATGGCACTGAGGCCAGGAAAGACAATCATATAGAGCTCGTTTTTGTGTCACAATACTACATGTTGTGCCAAAACCAGGTGAACGATGCCCTCCTTATTACATCCTCGCTGGGCTTTCTTAGTTATATTAAGATTTGGCTAACCGTGTTGGTCATGCCACATACATAGGCTTTCCTTTTAGGTGTGTTTTAGTCTGCAGTTGCAGCTTCAACTATACAACCAACATAAGTTTTCAGTGTTTCATCTCAGCCATGTTGCCTCACAGTCATACACAATTATTCAACCTTTTTTCCTGTTTGTTTTTGTTTGTGTTAACATCTCCATGAAATGGAGGGGGACTGTATATTAAAACAGTGAAGTCATGGTGCTATGGTGAGTTGGGGCTATGGCTGATTGAAGTGTATTGTTATTTACATGTCTGAATAACAGCCCAGCACCCTCATATGATGGCAGGCATATAGCACACTAACACACAAACGTGCACATACACAGAACGTACAGTATATCTGTAGACACATTGTATAGCACATTGATCAGCCACAACAATAAAACTGGCACAAGTTGTAGGTCGTACTTGTGCTGGCAATTGGTTTTGGAGTGGGCCTTCTATAGTTCAACCTTGTTCCAGCACATCTGGTGAGGCTCCATCTGCTCGGTTGGAGGCTTGGTAAATGGCTTGGGCTCTTGATTGAAGGAGGCCACTGCTGTCAGGGAGTGCCAATACCATGCAGTAATGTTTCAGTGGGTGTTACATGTCAAAGTCAAATCCACAAGAATGCAGTGACCCCAGGTTTACCAGTACAACATTGCTTTGTAAGAAGATCAATGTTCACCTGTCATTGGTTTTAATGATGTGGCTGATTGGTGTATTACTTACCTAGATAACACATGGGTCAGACTCCATGACTGTGACCAACCAGTGGCATTTGGAGGCCAAGTAAACTTTGACTGGCCCAAAAACTGTATGCTTCGCCATCAGCAAGGTACACTGACAAGGCTGGTGAGATTGTGAAAAGTAGCGCTCTTTTCTTTCTTTTCTTTTAGCAGGTATGTTCTGTTTTGTTTTTTGTTGTTGTTGGAAAAAGCCTCACTATGGTATTGTCGTTTGCAATGTGACAAACCTTGGCTCTATATATCTCGCTTTTTCAAGCTTCACACTACTCCTCAAAGCAGCTTGTATTTTATTTTTCTCTTCTCATTTCTGTGAAGTGATGCCTTTTTATCAAAGCAATAGAATTGCTGCAGTGTTTGAATGACCCCGGACCTCACACATACACACCTCGCAAACTGTACAGATTCAGATAAATGCACAGACAATCAGAGGGAGAGGCACCCAAGCTCAGGCTGGCCCCTGTCGACATGAAGGGCTAGGCCAGGCCCTGCTGAGACAGAGCCATTTGGAAAAGTAATAGTGGCCACATTTACATGCATCCCCTGTGTTTGAAATCAATTAAAGATTTTTATCATGTTAAGTTATTTGAAGGAGTCTTTGACAAAAGCTGTCGGAACATACAGTAAACATCAACATTAATTAAGGCTTGATAGATGAATTGACCTTAAACATGTTTTTTTTTTTTTTTTTTTTTTTTTATTTTAAT
>VUQS01038483.1:3756-21286 GCA_015108495.1 Heterochromis multidens | reverse complement strand
AATTAAGTTGTGTAGAGAGGCGGGACGAGTTTGGAAGTGATCCAATCAGAAGTAATTAAGTTGTGTAGAGAGGCGGGACGAGTTTGGAAGTGATCCAATCAGAAGTAACCTCCGTGTGCAGAAAAGTTAGACGCGCACAATTTGATCTGCCCCCGACAAACAGGGGGAGGGGAGGGAACTCCCATTCTCCCTGTTTCTCCCTGTTTCTCCTGAAAACGCGACAAAATGTCAGCGTATGGGAAGAAGAGAAGAGCAGACATATGGACACATTAAACATTTGATGTGAAGGAAAATAAGAGTCTTTGTGAACGTGTGGAGCAACTCTCACCAAGAGTTACAGGTAACAACACGACAAACTTTTACACTTTAGATTTAGTCAACAATAATCTTCTGATATTTAGTCGACTAAAACTAAAAGAATTTAGATGACGAAATTATGACTAAAACTAAATGACGTTTTAGTCAAAAGACTGAGCAGTCTGAGAGCGAAGTGATGTGTTGAGGTGGTATGGTACTATGAGGTCTTTAAGATAAGATGGGGCTGATGGGTCTGAACATTTGACCGATCATGGTGGACTGTCTGGACAAAAATTCCAGGGCAGATTTATTTTTTTTTGTCCCAGCCCAGACCTGAAGGGGCCTGATTATTCAAGACATTGTAAGTGAGGAGAAGGATTTTAAATTAGATTCTGGATTTAACAGGGAGCCAATGAAGAGAAGCCAATATGGGAGAAATATGCTGTCTTTCTAGTCCCTGTCAGGGACTTTTGTGTTCACGTTTCCCAGTGAACCAGTGAGTGTTAGGATTTGGCAGAACTGGGTGGGTTTGGGGGTTAGTTTGTGTTCCTCTTTCTCCTTTTCTTAGATGGAGTTGTTGGGCTGGCTCTGTCTTGGCGTGGGTCAACCCCTCCTCACCTGTTGATTCATCAGCCTGCTGCGTTTAGGATACCTCAGGACTCAGATGTCAGAACTCGGGAGTGGCTTATCTTTCCGAGTTAGCGCATTCCAGAAAAAGTGAGGAAAAACGGGTTTGTTTTGGTTCTTAGCAAGGTAGAGCCATTCAGGTATCACTGGTAATACAGCATAATACTTGTTCTAAAAACACCACTGCAGCACATCCGTGGATAGAGCCTGGTCAGTGCTCTGCATATGGCTTATTTAGCAAGTCACAAATACACAGCAGTGGCAGTACAGATTAAAAGTTTTACTACTTTTTACGTTCACTGCCACCATCTTGGATTGTTGGGGCTGCTCCGACTCTCCGAGTAGGAAATCCGAGTTGAGGGGGCATTCCAGATTCAAATTCCAACTTCCGACTTATTCAGGAACACACCACAAGTATAGACGGACAGGTAGTGCCACGGTTCCCTGCCAGACCTTTCTCATCCATATGGTGACTCTAGGGCCCCATCAGTTTGTAAACCACCAGTTTATCATCCATTCAATGTCTTGTTTGATCTCACCCTTTTATTCCTGTGCCCCTCCTAGCCATCCACTTGAGAATCCTGTTTGGACCTTGCCAGCTTGAGAATTAACTTACCTGCGATCTAGTAACCTCTCAAGCTGTTTTGTTTCTCCTCCTCACCACCACCTGGACCTCTGGATGTCTGTGACCCATGCTCAGCATGCTTTCCGAGCCTGTTTGCCCACTCTCCACCTGCTTTTCGAGGAAACCAACCTGCCAACCCAGTACTCCCTCCATACTCTGCCACTCCACAACCTCAAGTAAGATTCATTCTGGTTTAGTTCACACATAACCTGTATTCTCTTCCCGAGCATCCATTAACTCTTTCTCTCCTTTGGCAGAGCTCCCGTGATCTCACCCGCGTTGAAGCAGTTCTCATTCCTTCTGCCACTCCCTTTCTGTACAATAAAAACCACTTAACTAAAAGTTTCTGTTCGTCGAGTCTGCTTTGTGGGTCCAGCCAGCCTTGCATTATGACAGTGACATGATTTTAAAGGTCTTGGTGTCATTTGATAGAGCATGGGACCTACCAGATAGGATTGGACTTGATTTGGATTGTGGGTGATAATTTGAGTAAAAAATAAAATTACTAAAAATATTTGTCAGAAATTGTTCCAATCTTCACCAAACTTTGGTAGGTGAAGTACCCTCAGTACTTCTACCAAATATAAATGACCTGGACCTTGATTCAAGATCAGCTACATTTTCAGTGCAGTGCCAAAACTCTCTGTCCTAAAACTCTTCACTCAGTCCTCATGCTGAATGTTTAGAGGCAAGCCCCACTTATTGCTCCTCAGTAATGCTGGGGTTTTCATGAAACAGAGCAGAAATGAACCGAACTGAGCTCTCTTTTTCTCAGCAGTGCGCACACAGTGAGCAACTTCTCTCTGCTGAATCTGTAATGAATAGAAGTGAAAATTCAGCTGTTAATGAATCCATGTTAGTGTGTTAGATTAATCCCTGAATGTTGCAATGTGCTATTAAAAAAAATGTGATGTGCAAATTTACTCATGTGGCACAGTAACATATTAACTGGGACAGCTCGTGATCTTATGGTAAATAATGTTTGGTGTTCTTCTGCACATCGTACAGGTCAGCTGTTCCACACAGATTTCAGACTCATAAGGTTGAACAGTTAGTAATAATGCAGCTCTCCTCTGGATAAATCCTGCACTCCACCTGGGTTTTAATCCTCAGAACCCTTTGCACAATGCCCAGTGACTCCTATCAGAAGAGTTATCCCTTAACTCAAAAGCATATTGATTCTTGTTCAGCCTCCTCTCATTTATCTGAATTGCCTCAGATAAAGGTGTAAAATGTGACCTTCCACTGGATTATTTTGGTTAACAGGCCTACCACTCTCCCTCATGCTCCCTCATCAGGTCTTCTGATTTTTCAGCCACTAATTTGTGCTCTTCTTGACAGAATGCTGGTTATTACTGAAGTGAACTGGCTGCATCTTTGTAAATAAATTAAAGCACATTGTTAGTAGATCACCGTGCGATCAAAATAATTTCGCCCGCTAGTACATCCAGTGTAATTTCTTTCCTCATCTCTGTTTAGGATTTCTGTGACTGCAGTAAAATTCTCTCCATCCATCACTTATCCCAGCTGATCTGAAGTAAAAAATTAATTCATGACAATCCTAAAGGCTGCAATACAGTAAAGGACATCACTGATGCAAACTGATTATACAGAACCTTAAACACACTTTGATCAGTTAATATAGCTCATAATCTTTAGAGAGCTTATATAAATCTATGTTCTTCATGCAGCAACAACTCAACAAGAAGTAGTTTTTATTACAGCAGTTCAGAGTTCACTGTTATTATTATTAATTAATTAATTAATTATTATTATTTTTTATTAACAGTTAACAATTATTTAATAATGATTAAGCCAAAATGCAGAAGCAGTGTGTGAAAAACTAAGTACTCCCTTCCTGCTTCCATTAAGATAATAGGTAGCAGCCATGTGCTGCTAAGAAAGGCACTTGATTAATTGTTAAGTGTGACTACCTTCATAAAAGCAGACGTTTTGGCAGCTTGCTGGTTTGGAACATTCAGGTGTGTGTTAATACAATGCCAAGGTGGAAAGATGTCAGCAGTGATTTTAGAGAAGCAATTGCAGCAACAATTTGAAGTCAGTTTACATTGAGAAAACATTATTCATCAGTGGAAAAAACATTCAAGACAGTTGCCAGTTGCCAGTCGACATTCCAGCGAATTCACACCAAGGTCAGACCATGCAATGCTCAAAGAAGCTGCAAAAAACTCAAGAGCTACACCTCACACTCCACAGGCCTCAGTTAAATGTTAAAGTTCATGAGAGTACCATTAGAAAACAAAAAAAAACTGAACAAGCGTGGCTTGTTTGGAAGAGTTAGCAGGAGAAAGCCTCTTCTCTCTAAAAAGAACATGGCAGCATGGTTTATGTTTGCAAAATTGCATTTAAACAAACTACAAGACTGCTGGAACAATGGGCCTCATTTACTATCAGTGCGCACATACAAATCTCTGCTTAAATTGTGGGCACGTTTCATGAACAAATCCATGATTTATCAATATTTTCATACCTGAAGTTGTTTGTACTTTAGGAACAAATTTAGAAGTCCCGCTATGTATACACACAAATTAAATTCCTAAGGTCTGTCTGCCTTAGGAATTTAAACACAAGTCTTTAAAATGAATACTACTACAACTGCTAATTATAACAACAATAATAATAATAATTTTTATTATTGCCTTTTGGTCATTATTTACAGTTTTCCAAAACACCATAAGCTACAAAATGCTAAAAAATTACAATTAAAAAATGCATGTAAAGAAAAACATGGAAAGAAAGAACATACTAAATGGAAAAGCGTAAGCTTTAACCTTTTTAACTTAAACATATTCCATTACCACTTATCTCATCGCGTCTTAGATGTTCTTATCTTTCATGAAAAATGAATTCTATGATTACTGGATGTTGTCACTTACAGTACAATTTTTTGGCACTATCCCATGGATGCTGGATCTGGATTTTTTTTCATTGCAGTGAGTTTTTCATCTGGGACTGACAGATCACATGATCTTGTCCTCCACCTGTTTTCATTTTTTTTTCTTGTTATCTGTTAGTTTTTTCCATATCAACTTTGTTTCCAAACTTTTTTTTACTTGAGCCACAGTGAGACCCTCACTGTGGCTCAAATGTGGGCGGGGCAGTGTGGCTGTTGCTTCTGAATAATTCCGATTTACAAGCATACTCACGGTGGTGAGAACCAAATAGGCCAGTACACACATTTCATAAATCCAACTGTACTTTTGCATGCAAACTCATTTTTTGCACAGGGTAAGAACATTTCAACACAAATATTAGTAAATGAGGCCCATTGTTGTTTGAACAGAAGAGTTCATAGTGGAGATATCTTGCCATAATGCATAGCACCACTTAGTTTTTCATGAACTGCTTCTGCATTTTGGCTTAGTTTTTTCTAAATCAGTAATGACAAGGTGTAATGTGTCATGTGTTGTTGACCTGAGGTTGTATTTAAATAATTTTGGACCAGATTATTTTTCATTCCTGAAACATAAAACCTTAGACTTGAAAGAGGCTGTACTCTTTTTCAGATGACTGTAGATAAAGCATAACAATAGCAGTACCGATAGTTTTTTGAAAAAAGTAAGTTCAAACAAACTGACCAGAAGGAGGGGAAAAAAAAGGCAAATGGTAAATGGACTGAATGGATTATACAACATGCCTTTTAACAGAGCTCAAATGTCTTTTCCACCCCTGAAATTTTCATTTGACTAGCTGTGCTACTTAAGAAGTTATGAGGGATCAAAAATGCTGGAAAAAATAATTTGGCAACTTCAAAAGCACCAAATTTCAGTCGATCCCCATGTACTTTAAGGGCCTATAACTTTGATAATATTTATAGTGTGAAGATAAGGTCTTCATTAGATATGCTTCAGAATAGATGAACAGGGGCGTGTTTAACACAACTTCTTTTAACAACACTGTTTCGGAAGTGAAAACACTATGGGCCAGATTTAGTAAACAGAGCAAAATAGTGTGTGAGCGCAATTCCCAAATAGTGCTCATAGGTGTGGTTAGTTTTACTACTGATTTACAAAAGTTGTGCCTTGAGTTGAGCCTTGAGAAAAGAACTCCCAGAAATACGAGGTGAGAGGGTCAGCAGCAAAAAGCTGAGTTAAATATCAACAGTACTTTTTGTTACGTCAAAACCCAGTTTGCGCTGTTGCAACATATTAGTAAAGCTGGCCCCAAATGCTATAATTTTGAATGCAATTTTTTGTTTTTTTTATTCTTGACTGACAGATTTCAGCTGTTCAGCAGTCTGATATTATTGCATTCTGTTTCTTTGTTTACTTTTTATTATCATTTTTTTTTTTTTATACTTTGTATCCCAGATTTAATGGAAACAGGGTTTTACTTCCACTTGCTGGAGAACAACACACTAAAGCATACATTCTCCATGACGTGTTGAGAGTAGTCTGTGGTGTGTGGGATGGAGTCTTCTTTGAGGAACAGATGCATGAGGTATCTGTGTAATGAGATGAAAGCAGTGGCCATTTTGTTTTTAAACAACACCCACATGGAAACAGATGAAATCTGCACTCATGCAGCTCCTTGTATTATAGTCTTTTGGTGACTGCTTTGTGCTGAATTCTGTCTGAGCACAGTGTCTGGCATTTTTGCTTAAGAGACAACAAGTTCATTGAAGGCGATCTCACAGATCAGACCTGACTGGAGCATTTTTCTGTGTTCTCCCTCAGCTCTCCAGTTCCTTTTTTCTTTGTTCCTCTCAGCACCTGTTTTTTTTCCCCTTTTATTTCCCTTTCACGCCTATCAACGTCATCAATGCAGTCAGTATCTCTATAGCTTCTCTCCCATCTTTGGTTGTTTATGTCTCAGTATAACAACTGTATTGCAAGGTGTTTTACAGGAATAGGCAGTTTTATTGAAACAATTAGGCCTTTGCTGTTTTTATATGACAGCCCTCTGTGGTCTTCGATACATTTCTCTCTGTCACATGTCCAATATTTCCAAAGGTTAATTTTTTCTACACAAATTATGCAGTGATTATCACTTCAATATTGCTTTTATTCACCTAAAAGTATCTTTGTTTAGCTGATCCATGTCAACTTATTTAACCTGTTTGGGTTTTTTTTTCCTTTATTGTCCACCAAATTTCTTAGAAAAAAACAGTAAAAAGCAACAATATGATAAAGTGTAAACATTTTATTTGTCTCAGACTTGAAAATAAAAACACTTTTGATCTGGTGAAAAGAAGGAATATATTTATTATCTATGTCAGATTATTCATGAAACATTCACATACCTACTGAAAAATAAAATTGCAAAAATGTTATCCCTCACTGAAATATACTCTTCCCTACAACTCTTTTTTTCTTACTATAGCAAGAGAAGAGAATGTGGCCACATTCCGTGGCTCAGAGTACTTCTGCTACGATCTCTCCCAGAACCCTATCCAGAGCAGTAGCGATGAGATTACACTCTCCTTCAAGACATGGCAGCGCAATGGCCTTATTCTTCACACCGGGAAGTCAGCTGACTATGTCAATCTGGCACTAAAGGATGGAGCTGTCTCCCTTGTTATCAACCTGGGCTCTGGAGCCTTTGAAGCCATCGTGGAGCCAGTCAATGGAAAGTTCAATGACAACTCATGGCATGATGTCAAAGTGACCCGGAACCTCCGGCAGGTAAGGCACAGAGGTGTACTTTATGATGTGAAAATATCAGTGTTTTGGTCAGTTGCAACAGTTAACCTTATTTTTTTAAATTGTATGGATGATTCAACAGCAACTGAATTGTAGAATATAAGCATGATAACATGCTGACAGCCATAGTGGGTCAGCTACAGGCTGACAGGCCTGTCAGTTAACCTGCTGACTACCACGAGCCAGCAAGAAAGCTACTTCTGTTGTTGACATGAGTCATGAATGCATCTCTATTGGGTAATTTTTACACATTCAGGCTTTTTGTTTCCTAAAAAAAAAATCAATTCACATACCACTAAACTGCATTGTCAGTAATGTTTAGAGGAGATGTTTCATAAATACATTTGTAATTAACCATCTTTGCTATTTGTGTCAATTCTTTTCAACCATAGACGGTATCAAAAGGTTGAGTGAGCCACTGTGATGTTACCATATAGTTTCTAGACCCCACATTTTGAAGTGTCAGCATTAGCATTTTGACCACCATCACATTGTTTTTCTGGGGCCATTATTTGTCACATAATTGCATGAAACATACTCTTTCACTAGACTGAGGTGAAGCTTAGCAAACAGGTATTGGCTAAAGTTCGCTGTGTCGATTGCCTGTCAAAGTGGCCACACCCCTAACTATTAGTAATAACAGTATTGAAATTAATGAGTTATAAAAAAAATGGACTCTTTATACAGTTGGTATGAAAGGGGAATTTAGCTATGGAGACCAGATTTTCTGTATTTCTCATTGGTTAAAGCATTTTAGAGCAAACCCCAAGTGGCTGTTAGAGGAACTGCAGTTTTGGCACTTCCACTTTGGTTTCATTTATATTCCTGCTTTTTTTTCAGCCAACCACTCACATATTAAAGTAGAAAAGAAAAAAAAATACAGGAAAAGTTTCATGGTTAATATTGTTAAAGGATCTTTTTTACCATGAACCATATTTTTTTCCAAACTTGGCCAAGTAGTTTTTGTAAGAAATAATAATAATAATAAGAAATAATAATAATAAACCAAAGAGTGCGTGAACACAAAAAATACATGTCAAGAAACATTATATTAAACCAAGTCTCACACAGGAGTCAAACCTTAGTCTCCTAGGTGAAAGTCATCTTTAACTGTAGGATGTTTTCTTGGAGAGAAAATAGGTTCTTGTTCAATTATAATTGAGAAGCCAGTTTAACTGTATGGATGCATTAAAGTTAAATTTGATGGTGTGCAACCACTTTGTTGTTTCACTTTGGACCCTAAACAAATTTATATCACTCATACCATTGCTAAGGCTGGCCTTTTATAGAATTTAAAGTTAAAAGTTCATAGATTTAATCTGCAAATTAATCCATGGATTGCAATACTTGTTACCTCGTTTCAATCTGGGACATTGCCATTATAAATACTCATCCTTCTGCTACAGAATGTGTCAAGGCTGGCTGTGTGGCTGCAGAGTGTGGACCCAAATGCAGGACTCAGAGACGAAACTGAACTTAAATTGCAGTTTTATTGCTGAAAGCAAGGAACTCAAATATACAAAATACCACAACTAAAGCACGGACAAAACTAGGAACTAGATACAAAGGAAACTTGGAACTACGAAATTACGGTACACAAGGGAACACACAGCAAGAGGGATATGACGACGACGTGACAAGGAACAAAGGAAAACTCAGGGCTTAAATACACACGAGGTAAACAGGGAGATGGAGAACACCAGGGAACACACGTGAACTAAATCAAGGAGTAACAAGAGAGGAAGCAAAACTGAACATAATGCACAAGAGATGAGGGACTAACAAAGTAACGTGAACTTGACGCAGGGAAAGAGTAACACACAGAGAGGGAGTGACACACACACACAGAGAGAGAGCCAGAGAGGGAGACACACACAGAGAGGAAGACACACACAGAGAGACATGACAGACTGGGGAGACAAAAGGATGAAACGGAGAGATGACTACAGGAAGGGAACACAGGGACCAGGACTACAAATGTATTAACTAGACAAGGCAGGGAAGTGAACAAACATGAAGACAAGACCGAAAACAGAACATGGAGACAGGCTAGACACGAAGGGACTTAATAGACAAGGAACTAACATGGATAACTAAACTTGGAGGCACTAGGAAAGAAATTAAACTAAAAGACTAAACAACTGAGGAGCATAAATACATTCACAATAATCCAGAACAGAATCATAACCACAAACTCAAACACTGGAAAAACCCAGGAACAGTGGCAGAAATACTTTAGAAATATTAAGGTAACAAAACTAGAAAGTCCATAAAAACTCAAAACACTGGGTCAACTGACCCAGGACCATGACAGAATGAACATTTATGAAGTTCACTAGCTAAAGAACCCAGGCCTATACTCATAATTTCATTGACCTCATCTTATAGAATCTTTAATTAGGTTTGTAAAAGAAATCGTTTTAAACTGGATCTTGAATGGAAATCAACTTAAATCAGATAAACAACAGAAACTTCATTGTCTAGTGATTATTTTCAATTTTTTGTAAAATAATTTTTCCAATTCCATTTTTTTAAATTAAGGAAATGCCAATTTTCAGGTCTGTCTGTTAATTTAGCTCTTTCTCCATCAATCAAGACATCTCTGTTAATGTCATTATTTAATTTCTTTTTTCTTCATCTTTATCTGTAGGTTAGTGACAGATGTTTATCATATGATCCACAAGAGTAAACTAACATTTACAAATATGTACAACAGTTTGTGTGTAAATTTTGAGTACTTACAAATGTGTGCCCCAATCCAGGCACAAATACAAAGCAAACTTCCTTCTGGTTGAAAAGTCAGTCAGTGCACAGCTTCAGATGAGAGAACACCTTGGCCGCACATCCCTGTGGATCATCCTCTGAAATGAGTATATGCTATATATATGCTAGCTAATCTCTCTAAGCACAATTTTGAATATAGATATGATCTAGGTAATATAGGAAAGTACATCTGACACTGTAATGTTACAAAAATTCTTAAGCATTTAATTCATTGCTGGAAAATGTGAATGCTTATTGCGATCTGGTAATGATCTCACCATTCTCTGATAACAACAGACTAACATTAATGTTAGCTTAATGACTAATAAATAGTTAGTGTAAAATGTTAGTCAGCAATACAGCTTTAAGACTGATTTATTAAGAGAATGTCTGCCATTCCTGAACTATCAGCATTTTGTCTTCAATTCAAAACCAAGCTGACAGCTTTGTTTTCTCAGCTAACATCAGATTTGCTAAATCCTAGAGATCACAATAGGCATTCACATTTTCCAGCAAAGAATTAAATGCTTAAGAATTTTAGGTGCAAGAGTACAGAGTAAAAGAAAAAGTTTTAATAATGTTTATAAAGGTGTGTTTTTATAGATACATTTAAAATAACCCTAATAATATCATAATAAATCATAATAATGCATCAATCATAATTTGTTACGTACTCAAAATCCACCCTGCAAAGCAATTCACAAGAGCAGAAAAAACTGACAAGTCATGAAACACCAGGTTTAAAATAAAACAGATACTGTAAAAGCAATAAAAACAATTGGATGTAACTACAGTGTAGGGGAAGGTAAATTCTTCTTCTTAAAGACATTTCAAAAGAAATTAAAACTCAGATAAAATCAGGAAAGGCTCTGTCATAAAATACATCATACAAGTGGTCACTGGCTCACTAAAATGCTGTATTCCTTGCAATGGCTGAAGATTTGTTAACTAATATATCCTTTATGTACTGTGCATTTGTCACTTCAAGTGCACCTCTGATTTGATTGAGTCATGCTTACAGAGAATTGTAAAGAATATGCCTCAGGCCCTTCACATTAAAATTAAAACCACCTTGCTACAACATCCTGTAAAACTTGAAGATGCTGTATTGGAGCTTCACTGAATACAATTTTTTACTGCGTACAAACTCAAGATACCACATATCCATTGGTCTGTGTTTAAGGGCGTGTGCAAGACACACATGCAGTCTCTCCCTGATGTGCTTCAATAAAAACGTGTGAAGAAGGGAGAAGTGTGATGAAACTTCATGCACAATAAAATCCATCACATATAAATAGTACACCTGTTTACATGCAAACAAGAAAACAGTGTTTGGTTGTTCGTGTTTGTTTTGTAGACACTGATAGAGTCACAACTATGAAGGGAAACTAGATGGAAGTATAAGATGGTTTACAGTAGTAAAAGAAATTGAGCCTCCACAAAAATATTGTTGTCCACTGTACTGCATGAGCCAGTAAACCTTTTTTAATTAGTGTTATAAATTGATGCATAACGTGATCTGTCAGAACTATTTAAACTATCTTGCATATTGGGTCACACTATCAGAACAAAATAGTGATAAGGTCAATGGTCATATGTGACACAGCTTAGCTACATACCCATGCATCCTACTGATTTCTCTCCAAGAATCACAAAAATAAAGATGGTGTTTTCTCATCTGCAGCTGAGCACTGACTGACTTTTCAAGCAGGAGAACATCCACCATGGAGCAACAGCTTATTTAAACCAGTTATTAGCCTTCATATTCTACTGTATATAGTCTGTAATTTGTAAATGTATGTGTTCTAGTTGAGGGGTGACAAGCTCTTTTATTTAGAAAAAAGTCAACACAGGAAAACAGTGCATCCAGAAAGTATTCACAGCGCTTCCCTTATTCCACATTTTGTCATGTTGCAGCCTTATTCCAAATTTGCAAGAATTTCAAGCAAACCTTTTTCACTTTGTCATTATGGGATATTGTGTGTATAATTTTGAGGTGAAAAATGAATTGAATCCATTTTGGAATAAGGCTGTAACATGACAAAATGTGGAACAAGTGAAGCGCTGTGAATACTTTCTGGATGCACTGTACAGAGGAATTTCAAATGTCCCAGCATTTGAATGCAGCATCTGTGCAACGATGACAACCTAAAGAATTTTAAAACCCCACGTGCATGTCACGTGATCTGCACATATCAGGCAATTCATGCACGTGCATTTAACAATCTCTTTTGAAAAGAATGTTACAAATAGTTTTAGACATTTGTACACACAGGAATCCTTGTGAAAGTGAAAATGAGCAGATTTGTGAAGTTGACCATAAAAATGTATGTGTAATTTTTCACTATTTATTCAGGTTTTGAGACATCCTTTTGTAAAATAGTTTTTTGTTTTCAAATTTCTTTGTGTGTGGATTGAGGCATGCATTTATAAGTACCCAAAATTACATACAAATCTTTGTACACATTTTTAATTCTTAGTTTACGCTTGTGGATCATATTACACATCTTTCAAACTTTTTAGACTAATTTAACTTCATACAAGGCTGTCATTCAGCCCTGATTTCTGTTGAACTCATTTCAGCCTTGCTTGCATTGCCTCCTACAAACAGCCATTTTATGCTACAGTTTCTCATTACTTTTTTTTTGGTTGTTTTTTTTTTAAACTAATATGTGTACTGTCTTCCTCACTTTTTATCATTTGATCTACTTTGTATTAACAAACCCACTGTTCACCCATATAACTTACCTACCCCATCTTTCTGCAAAGCAAACAGGCATTGGATATGCTGTGGTAAACAAGCTCCATTGTATGGTAGATATCATTCTTATTGTCATCTTTTTGGTTTGCTGTGTACTTCTACCCTTCCTCTTTTCTGACTTCTGTACCTCAAGATGCCACTCCCCTAAAAACAAGGAAGTGGGTTTCAAATCATTTTGCTATTCTGGCCCTCTATCCTTAGCAGGCTCATTTGCTCACACTTTCAATTTTCAATTTTCCTTTTTGTCTCTTCTTCTTTTTGGTCACCAGTATCCTTTTTATCTCTTCAAGGTTTTATATTAATTTAATGTATTTCATTTTGTAATTTCTTGTTAACCTCTTAATATGGAATTTTCACCTATTTGCCATACCCAAATGGAAGAAAAACTCTAAGGCCAGATGTGTGCTACAACAAATAAAGAGAGACAAATCCACATTACAGCTCAGATAATTGTGTCCTGTACATTGTCCACATGGTCTAAAATTCATTTAATCCCCTTTACTCCTTTGGAAAATATGAGGTAGAGCACATTGCAGGAAAAAAACGGATAACTACCAGTTGCAGTAACAGTACTAGCATTTTGGCTTTGAGGTAATTACACACTGATTGGACCATCAACTGACATGGACTGATATTGTTATCAACTGATGTCCCAGTGTTGTGGGCTAAGTTTGATACTATGGCTTGCCTAAGCTAATGCTATGTTCATTTTCTTCAAATCTTGGACAAATGTTCTCTTGCATTCAACCGTTTACAATTCGATGGCCAAAGATCAAGGTCAGTGTGACCTCTGAAAACATGTTTTTGATCATATCATAAGAATTCTTCTGCTAGTTATGAAAAAAGCTCATACAAATAGGATTAAAGATGATGATATTTTGTATTCACAAAATCAAACTGCAAGTTCAGTGGTCTCCACTACATATATTACATGCCTTGGCAATTGAGTTGTTGGCATGTGTGGCACGCAGCGGGAAGATTTAAGTCAAGAGTATCTGAAGCAACTCACCATCCATTATCTTTAAATGAAATTCTAATTAATAAGTAAACTCTGGTAACATCTTTTTTGAACTATACATCTTACCAGCAGAAGTAGAAAATAACAAATTAAAGGTTCTGAAAACAATATTACTTCATTACATTATTTCCATGTCCTGCAATGTGGTCTGCACTTTGCCATTCTGTGTGCCCAGCATTTCTTCCTCTTCCTTTCTGTTGGTTTGTCAGTGTTTCCATCTGCTCCTGCATGCCACAATATCATCATTATTTTCTTTTCTCCCTCACGTATTTCGACACAACAGAAAATCAAATGAACGACGTGCAGATTACTAGTGATACATGAATATTAATGCATGCTTGTCATTGCTTGGAGCTAAATTCACCCATTTAACATACTGTTTTGACATTTTACTAACCCTTTATACTGTACCTCACAATAGTTTTGACTCACAGAGATAGCATCTACTAACTGAAAAAAAGGGACAAAAAAGGGCTGGCAGAATTTCTTCATTATCTGTCCCATCTCATCAATAACACAGATAAACCAGGTCTGACATTTATTAATAAATTAATTAATAAACACCTGAGTGAGGTATTAAACAGCAGCAGTTGTTCTATCCTTAAAATCAGTGAAAAACATTTTATTTGCACCCTCACTTTACTTTTACTCCTTTTTGCCAGGTGACAATATCAGTAGATGGGATTCTGACCACTACAGGCTACACCCAGGAAGATTACACCATGCTGGGCTCAGATGACTTCTTCTATGTTGGTGGAAGCCCCAGCACAGCTGATCTGCCTGGTTCTCCAGTTAGCAACAACTTCATGGGCTGTCTCAAGGAGGTAAATACCTTGCTTACTCTTTAGTTTGATTACTATACAGATAAATTATTTAAAGTTGGCCAAGTTAGAAGAACTTCTTTTTTAAAAAACTTGAGCATCACTTTTGTCTTTTAGGAATGTTCACTGGATTCCATGTTCACACAATAATACATTTAAATTTTTTCTTTTTTATTAAAAATTAGATTCAAGGGATCATTGAATTTTATGATTAAAGAGACCAACATGTAGTCCTAAACACATTGTCCAGCAGAAGTCGGTCTGAAGCTGTATTTTCACGTTATCAACAATTAGTTGATGTCAGTCAGTTTCAGGGAGGTTATTTTTGAGAAAACACACACACGCACACACAGAATACAATGTACAATAGCAGCAGACTACCTTTGTGTTTCTGAGAATGCACAGCTGACTGTGGTTAACATCTCTGCTCTCAGAATCAGCTTAAATGTGTTCTGTTCCACTCTGTCACTACAGAAATAGCAGCAGCACTTGTGAGCAGGACACTTTATCAACTGCCATATTCATCATAATTGTGATGACATAATTTCCTGCTTTTAATTAAGTCCAATGTGTCAGGTTTGTATTTATCATCACAAAATTTCAAACATGAAAAGTCAGGACCAAGGTGTACAAATTTTAACACTTATTAAATTTTTTTACATTTTCAATTTTTTTTGTTAAGGGCCTTTTTAAAGGTTAAAATAAAATAAATAAATAAAATTTATTTTAAGTAGCACTTCAGAATCTTGCTCCCAGCTTTGTTGTTTCAATTTCTACTGGGGAACCATTGTGTGCATCTCCTGTTTCTTTCTGTGTAAGTGCTAAATCTTGTTTATAAACTCTTGCTTTTCTTTTGAATATAAAGTTCCACAACTCTAAATTCTAAAAATGAAAATTCATAGCTGATTTTGTCTGTGTAGGTTGAGTCTTTCAGGTCATGATAGTTTTGAGAGCTTGATAAAAGAAGGCAACTGGACTTCTTTAACCTGTCAAACCCCAATGTCCCTGGTACCGGGGGCAAGAGGGGGAACATCTGGTTTCACAGGTTGTGCCGCCAGGTCTGTTATTTAAATGTAGACATGTATGGTATTGACAGAAACATCAGAATCTCAGCTAAAAGCTCACAAAACCATTTCAACAACCACACAGCTAAAACAACAAACAATTAAAGAGCAGGTAAACAGATTCTTTAAAAAGATGTTAACACAAAACGCGGATTCCCCCTTTCACCCAACGGCATGTACATGGACAAGCAACGTCTCTGTTGAAAGCACAGTTATCACAGATTCTAAAACTGCAGGTTTTATCATGCTCCAACCAAAATTCACTGAACCAGCAGCAAAGAAGACCACAATTACGCTTCATGTTTGAAAAGCATTCTCATGAATTCTGTCCTACCTTTGCTTTCTTGCTTCCACCGAGATAAAACCGTATTTTGTGCATAGCTCCATCTCCCAGTGTGCTTCAAGAGCAGTTTCCCATCAAAAATCGCTATTTTCTGCCTTATTCGCTTGTTTATTACGCATCAGTCTCCCGTTGTGTAGTGTTGTCGTCCGCTTTTTTTTTTTTTTTTTTTCAAAAATGACCTCCAACAAGAGAGCCAAGTTTATGCTATTCAATACCAAAGACATTTCAACTTTCACTTATGGTGCCAAATTGTGCCAAATTGAAAAACGCTTAGCTATGTCTCTAATCAAACCTCTGTAACTTCGCTCTGTTTCACTTCAGCAGCATCGATCTTTGCACAGGTAATGTCCACATGTTGATTCATGGTTTTCTTCAGTTTTTGATCTAATGCAGCATATTTTCAAAGGGGTTATATGCTATAAAAGACAAAAAAAGTTAGGCCAGGAAAAACTCCTTCATATTTTTCTGTGTTCCATCCTTAGTTACTTTGACACAATAACATCTGCTGTGATGCTTACACCTCTGATGAAGTCTCACAAGTGTTAGCTTTATTTTGATACCAAGATAGTTTACACAGAGTTTGTAATTGCAGAGAAATACTCAATTCACTTTGGGCATGTCATTTTCAAGCAAGAACCTTGGAAAGACCACTGGAGCTTAACAGTTTAAGTTTGTGAAGAAGTTTCACCTCTCATCCAAGAGGCTTCTTCAGTTCTAAAACCAAAAGGTGGAGAGTCCCAGGTGTATATGGACTTCCGAAGATCCACAAAGCAATCCCACTAAGATCCATTGTTATAAGTATAAACTCAGCCAACACGATTAGACAAAAACTGGTTCATCCCAAGGACAAAACTCCCAAACACAAGCTAAACAACATAGTGTATGCTGTGCAGTGTAGTGAGGAGTGCTTGGACGTCTACATAGGAGGAACCAAACAGCCACTCCACAAACAAATGGCACAAAATAGAAGAGCCACCTCACCAGGAAAAGTCTCAGCTGTACATCCACACCTGAAAGATAAAGGACACTCTTTTGAGGATGCCAATGTTCACAATTTGGACCAAGAAGACAGATAGTTTGAGAGAGGAGCAGAGGGAGACATTTATTTCCACTGTGAATGACCATCACTGAACAGAGGTGGTGGCTTATGACACCAGCTATCAGCCAACCTACAATACAGTCTTAAGAACCCTTCCCAGGCGCTTCACACCTTATATCAGGTGACCTCAATATGTCACATGATAGGGTGGGGCAAGGTTTCACGATGGTTTCACCTTTAACCCCTGATGATGGTAATGACCCACACTCTTCTTCACACCTTGGCTTATGTGATGATGCACATGACCAATAGTAGGTCAGCAACCACCTCCAAAGGAGTGAACCCCCACTACAGGTTAAATATCAGGAAATTCCAGCAATCAGTATTAGTGTTTTCACAACATGCATTATAACGTGTTAAACCAGTGTAAAAAAAAAAAAAAAAAAAAAAAATTTAATTTTTTTTTTTTTTTATTGCCCAAAAAAAAAAAAAAAAAAAAAAAAAACCAG
>VUQS01038477.1:34137-46664 GCA_015108495.1 Heterochromis multidens | reverse complement strand
CACACACTCTCACACACAGACACACACACACACACACACACACACACACACACACACACACACACACCCGCACACACACACCCACACACACACACACACACACACACACACACACACACACACACACTCATGTTTACATCACTTCAGAGGACACTGACTTACATTTGCTTCCTTTTTGTACCCAAATCTTGTCCCCACAACACCAGTATAATACACACATTCCATCCCTAGACCGAGAAAATACCATTAAGAAATAGAAAAAAACCAAAAAAAACCAAAACAAAACAAAAAAATCAAGGTTGTATTCAGAAAATGTACCATTAAAGAATCACAAGTTCTGAACAGGCCTTTACAGAAAACAAAGACTGGGTTGTGTCATTGTGGTCATTAAATGTGAGCAAACAACACGGCTTCTTATGTTATCTGCTTCTATTAAATAGCACCCTGAAACAAAACTTGCACACATATTTGCTAGTTTGTAGTCTTTGTACGTACACTGCAAGTGAGAGCAAAAGCCTTTGGATTTGATATGGGAGTGGAGTGCCCCCTGAATTCTGAGCAATGTCTAGCTACTTTCAACACTGTTCTACCAGCTTATTTATCTGTCTAAACAGACTTAAACTAGAGCCAGATTCAGATGGGATTTGGATCTATAGGGAAAGAGGATTTTAATAATGCACACATCTTTTATGTTTCTTTTACAAACTACAACTGGCTAATGGTACATGTGGTTGCATAAATATAGACAAAAGTAAGGCAAATGTTTTATTACCCACCTCCTGGATTATTAGTTAGTTTAATCCTGAGCTATAACCAGATATGGCAGATTTAGGCATGTCCTGTTGAAGCCTGTTAATTAAAGTAAGAAGTCTTAAGTGCTCAGAAACCGACAAAATAGCTGGAGGAAAGATTTGGATATTACCAAGAAAAACTGGCATCACTGTTTCCACGATGTGAAATATCTTTTCAGCTCATTCACGTTTGAATCATTTTGTTGATTAAGAGCCTTAAGTATAATAAGGTGATGAGGAGAAGAGAAGAGAAGAGAAGAGAAGAGAAGAGAAGAGAAGAGAAGAGAGGAGAGGAGAGGAGAAGAGAGGAGAGGAGAGCAGAGGAAGTGGCTGGGTTAGATTAAAGGGTGGATCGAAGGGTTTTTCTAACACATGCAAACCCTTTTGAGCTATTTTCTATAGAGTGACGGCTTCCAGTGGAGCAGAATCAGCTGTCATGGCAACATGCACTTCACATCTAAGCACCCATCATCATCATTATGATTATCATCATCATCATTATCAATGATGCTCCATAGCAAAAGGGGAGAAACAAGGGGAGCATGCCACTGCAGTTGATCTTATGTTTTCTAGGGAAAATCATGCGAATGAAACAAAAGAGTGGAGATGAGGTCTAACAAAAGACTTGGCAGAGCAATGTAGTTTTGTCATGTGTAGAGTCATTCTCTGTGTTTCTCCCTGTTCCTGCTGACACATCACCTCCACCTGAATGCATGGCAGCAGGCAGCGGGGAGAGATGTGGAAACGAAACAGCGGAATTGTGACTGTGTGAGAGCGACCGTTAAAAAAAATAAAATAAAAGGTGGGGTGGGTGTGGGTGTGGGGGGACAAAAGGGAAGAGGAAGTCATACTTTGGGCAACGGCGTTTCGGATGACCGGACTTTCTTGGGAGATATCTGTGAAGAGAGCAAGAGAATTATTTTCTTGTTTCCCCCTCTTCAGAGATATCTCCTGTGGCATATTGCTGTTCTCTATAACAGAACTTTGTCTGCTTGGATTTTCCTGTCAGCAGGACCTGCAAGTGGTTCCTCAGAGACTAACAGTGTATTTAGTCTCACGGTTTTTCATTTATTTAAATGGAACCTTGACTTGTAGTGTTACACTATATGAGCTTTCAGTTACAAAAATTACAAATTAGTTTAAAATTCAAATGTTTCTTGGAAGATAGTTAATTTCTAACAAATTACAAGTGCAACAAAAGTGGTGTAAGCAGGTGTTGTACTGCAACACACATGAGGCAAAAAGGGTCCTAAATTTTAAAGCTGAAGAGCACTGGCCCTCTCAAGTATGATGGGACCACTTTAAAAGAGAATAAATGCCACATTATAAACAATGACCCTGTAAAGGCCCATTAGACCCAAAACAATGCAGAGAAAGGTGCACAGAAATACTAAAGAGCAAATTATCAAATGGTCAAGTGTGGCTATAATTGGCAACAGTTGATCAAATATGTCAAAGTGATATGTTAAGGAGCACCAATGAACAACAACACATCAGAGGAGACACTCAGAGAGAAGAGGAGACACACAATCACAATCACAATCACAGGGGAGGTAAGGTGAATGAAAAGAGACATCAGTTTGAAATATGGTTTCTCATAACTGTGGTATTATTTAATGGAAAACATTTATATAATCAGATAAACACTACATTAAACAATTTTGGTCTAACATGGGCTGGAAAGACTCCAATAACAAACGTTGGTGGTGTGTATATCCAGCGCCCCTCACACATGCAGCCGACACTAAACAACATGAAAATCCCACCGGACTCATGTTTTACAAAAGCAGTACCTATGTCTGCCATAATAATGCAACTCATATTCACTGGCCTCTGGTTTGGTCGCAATTACGCAGGAAAACATCTGGGTGTTTTGTATATGTATTGATATTTGTAAGATTTTTTAATGCATTTTTGGTCCTTTTTAATTGGCTGTTAATGCCAGCAGATTTATGATGGCATGCAACAAAGTCTTACCAGGTAAATGGTACAATGACACAAATACCTCAGCTGATAGATATGTACTTTCTTTCATATAAATTTATTTTAAGTTAGTAGGTAGGTTAATAGGTGGTCAAAGTAGCCAGTGTTTAATTTCCACAACATGTCTCCTGGGTGGGTGTCACTACATTTCTTTTTACTTTTCATATTAACCCACTGAAAAATGACATGCTAAACTGTAATGCAACACAGTTTACTACAATTAGCCCCCAAAAGCTATAATTCTATAGTTTTGCAATCACTATATTTGGCAAGAGGGAGTCAATCAGTGTTCACAAAATTGTTTAATGTAGGTTTAAAGCATTATAATGTGCAACAATATGATTACAATTTCTGACTTGATAGAGACATTTAAACAATGTGAAGTGGCCAGATGGTATGGAGAATTATCTATTTTGCCTCTGAGGAAAGTGTGTAACAGGTGGAGAGTGAAGCAATAAAAGACAAAAACACTGAGGTGACAGACATCTACAGAGGGTGAGAAAGCACAGACAGCAATAAAAAGGAGAGGTGAGAAGAAAAAAGTTCATAATTAAGTTCAAGTAGACATAGTGTGTGGGTAAAAGTGGAGGAGAAACAGAGGGATGAAGAGCAAGAGAAAGATGTGAGAAAGGGAAGCAACAGGATGGAAGTGATAAAGATTTATCTCCAGTGCTCAGGCTAGACACTTTATTCAGTTGCACTGTACCTTCATTGGTGCCAACTGTATGGGGGTAATGTAGGAGGGGTCCACCATGGGCTTGGGCCGATTGGCAGTGTCTGCCAGGAGGCTCTGCCATTGCTGTGGCAGGCCGGTGAACTTCTGCTCCCGTGGGTCAAAGCCCGTGTGGACCCGGTGCTCAAAGTTAGACGGAGCTGAGATCTCCAGCCGTTTCTTCTTCTTCCCAAACATGCTGGAAAACCCTGGCAAACCTGGCAACCCAAAAAACATAGCTATATTAACATTCTAGCTGCAGCACTGGCTGATTGACTTTGAGGAAATAGACTTTAAAGTATTACTGTGCATAATCTATAATGGACTTTGGGTTAAATATAAATTTTATATTATATTATATTTTTCAGTTAAGCACTATGGCTTTGCATGCATCCATTAATATTTAACTGTGTATGAGAGCTGTGACTCTACATCAGGTAGAGTGGATGCGAATAAGGATTTTTAGAATACTTTGCATCTTCAAACAGTTTTACACAACACAGGATAAGACATGAAGACACCAATGCAAACAAAGTTTTGGTAATACTTATTATGTCATTACAGGCATGACATTTTTTTTATGACTGCACCCATCATCTGATAGTTGCTTCCAGCAGGATAATGTGCCATGTCACAAAGTTCAAATCATCTCAAACTGGTTTCTTGAACATGACAGTGTACACTGTACTCAAATGGCCTCCACAGTCACCAGATCTCAATCCAATAGAGCACCTTTGGGATGTCGTGGAACGGGAGATGTACAGCTGACAAATCTGCAGTAACTGCATGATGCTATCACGTCAATATGGACCAAAATGTCTGAGGAATGTTTCTAACACCTTGTTGAATCTATGCCACAAAGAACTAAGTCAGTTCTGAAAGCAAAACAGGGTCCAACCCGGTATAATTAATGAAATGGCTGCTAAGTGTATGAAGCAGGCACTAATTAGAATGATGACTAAACATCTTTAATGTGGTTAATATCAAGTCAGTATGGCAGTATATTCTTTCTTTATCTTGCTTTAACTTTAATCTGACTTTTGTTTTACATTATACTTGTACTGTTTTATAGCTCAGTAGCATGATGAATCTCTGCCAAATAATGCTGCAGGATATAGACAAGGAAAGAACAAGCAAAAATATCCAAACATACTTAAAAAAAAAGAAAAGCCAAGTGTCCACTTTGATTATGTAATGTAAACATCAGGGGTCAAAAAGCTGATGCACTGAAGCCAAGAGAAAAGAAGGAAAAGGATTTGTTTGATAGTTGTTATATGCAGCTATAGTCAGAAGCATATCATGTATGAAAGCTCCTATCTGTGCTTTTTGGAGCTGTTTGGAAACCCCATTGTGATTCTCGTGGTTTGGGTGTATGCATAATGTCCAGTCATAGGAACAAAATGTCATAATGCTGTTGGTGTGGCTGTGAATGGAGTCTATTGTGTCACTCCTCTCTGAGAGGCATTGTCCTCTGAAAAAAAAAAAACAGCCCCCACTGCCACCACCACCTTCTTATTTTTTTCCTCTTCTGCTCTGTTATGGCTTTTGCAAAGATAATGATGCTGTGCCTAGTCCATTCCACTCAATCATCATGCGTTCACGTGTCACATGTATTCCAAATGGGAATTATGCACCAAAATAAACAAAAGCTCTCCATTTATCCAGACACACTGGAAAACAGATTAAACAGTAAGTTTTGGGACAACCTAGATTGTCCCAAAACTTACATCACTTACACTGGTTACCATGCTAGAGAGCACAAAAAGCAACCGCCGACCATATATTTTGTGGACCACACACATACACACACACACACACACACACACACACACACCAACACATATAGTATATGCATATTTTGGATTGAAATTACAATTGTTGCTAGCAAGTAACAACCATAATCCTAAAACCTCTATCACCTGGCTATCATTTTAACATTTCCTACTCTGTTTTTTTAAACAAAAGACTCACATATGCACAAATATGATATAATGCTTAAATGTTCCAGTGCACAAATCTGAATGCTTACCGGCTGATTCACTTAGAAAGCATGGAAATACTTTCGTAGTGCTTATGTATTTCAGTTCCTCCCAATTTCATAGAATTCTATTATAAATAAAAATTCAATTGACATGTTATTGGTTCAAACATAACCGTTGAAATGCTTGGATGGTTGCTTACCAGAAATGTGCCAGAAGTCATTAATTTTTAAGGCTGTCACTGTGGTTTTTTTTTTTTTTGTGAGAATGTGAGAATACTTATTTATATTGAAAAGGGGAGAAATATCATAAATGCTCCCTTATCTCTCAGCCTCCTGTAGAGGTGTGTCAGTGCCAGTTTTTGATTGGCTAGAAGTGGCAGGCTGCCAGAATGGCACTGTTACACTGTCAGGAGGAAGAGACTAAGTAAACAAACTTGTGCTATACCCTCTGTGTCATACCCCAGGAGCATATTGTCAGCAGTGTTGAAAAGTAAGGGTCACGCCAGCATCACATTGGACCAAAGTTGCATTTGCAGGTATCTTTACATGCCATTTCATGTGCTGTAGCTGAGCAGCTACAATAGCCTGCAAACTGTCTGAGCAGTGAATGACTGTGGGTCATTCAAGTAGCTGTGTTGCACACAAATTGTATACTTATGTTTGTAATTTAGATAAGAGACAGCAAAGTAGCCAGTCAAAATGTTTGGCGCTTATGTAATAGCAGATAAACACTGTATAATTTATTCCTTACACTTTTGCTTTTGTGTTTTGGGTTTTGGAGGAGCTAAAGAATGACACTACTCTCAAAAATCTTGAGCATCGCTATAATATAAGTGAACAACAAACACAGCTTTAACATTTAAAGCACATTTTTTGAATAAGATATAACAAACATGCTGGATACTTACTAAAAAATTCTAAGTAAATATGCAGAGCAGTATATTAAATGACTAACTCTTCTGGCTTGGTAGTGCCACTTCAACAGATGCAATGACAGAAGTCAACAAAGAGTCTTTTTCTAAATGCAACTTTAAACAGGCAAGGCAAAAATAAAATGTAATCATGGAACTCTTACTCAATCATTTCCTTTCTTCCCAGCAGGAGAGACAGACAGATCAAATTAGTGGCCTCAAACAGGAAAGATGGAGAGATAGATTGATAGGAGCGCTAGAAATGGGGTAGGAGGGTTGATAAGGGCAAAACATGAGGGCAGAAAGGGAACATGGGCATGAGGTTAGGAAGAGATCTCAACAAATACGAACAGATGAAAGAAGAAAAAAAGACAAACATGTAAAGAGGATGGAAGCCTAAAGTCTTTTGTGCTATGACTGTGCTGCACTGCATGCATCACAATCACAGCACAACAGATTATTATGCAGCACACGGCTGCCTTTAGAAAACTCTATACTGGATCAAAGGGTGTTAAGTCATAGATAGAAGCCTCATCCCACAGGCATGTTTACACAACTCTGCTTTCTACAGTGTAGTCACTGTAAGCTTGGTTCAACGATGCTTTCATTTCTGAGTAAAAATGTGCTGCTTTTAATATAAAGAAAAGACCATTCCTGTGCAACCAAACCATACCATTTCATATTTATTATGATCTGCTCAGGACTGCAGTTTCAAAATATTAAAGTATAACCATTTAACTTTGAAATTGTGACCCAAGTATAAGAACAATAAAACTACATGCGCGTATCTCATCACAGTCCTGAAGTGATACATGCAGCTTACTGAGAACTTTTAGGCAATTAACATATGACTCCATCCACTTAAGCCAGAGAAAACTTCTACCACAGAGGTATGTCAGGAAAGATTGCTCTTTGTCTTTCAGCTGGTTTGATTCACAAAAACATATGATTTAAATTCAGGTATCCCCTGACAAAGGCCTAACAATACTTAACCTTTATCTTTGCCATTTTGTGCTGAGCTACAAATCTCTTATGTATGGAGGACGTGTCAGCAACCCCTTCCATTTTTGGCTGATGTCCACTTAAACCTCCACAAATCAAGCCAAGGTTCTAACCTTGTTGCTATTTTTGGAGCATGCACACTAAGTGGCTCCATTAAGAAGTGATGCAGTACTGACATGCAGACATTATATTCACTGGAAATGACGTTCACAAAATAAATTTAATGAAGACAACATCAATGATGAAGCTGAAGCACAGCTCCTGCGAGAGGAAGCGTCCTCCACAAAGTAGTCTTCTGCCATCACTGCAGGAAAGCACACAGTGACTAAACAGGGCTTGATCACAGACTTGCATTGAATCATCAGCTGACACATGCAGTAGGCGAAGCCCTTGTTACCTTAGAGCAACATACAAACAAAAACAAAACACATCCTACAATGCCACATCCAACTAAGAACCATACTGAAGTGAAGCGGAAGTACTGATCAGACTGGTCTCTGTGTGTGGGTTTGTGTGCGTGTGCTTATCCAGCTATCTGGTTGCCCTAGCCACCCTCCATGCAACTCCAGGTGCCCAACTCTCCCTTGTCAGTCTCTTACATTGTCTTTTTTTTTTTTACAATGCTGCTTCTGTTCATTGAGGTTTGCGGAGATTCGTTTATGCACAGCTCTCTTAAGGTCCCACCACAGCATTTCAGTCGGATTGATGTCTGGACTTTGACTGCGCAATTGCAGCAGCTTGATTCTTTTCTTTTTCAGCCATTCTTTGTAGATTTGTAGATGCTGCTGTGCTTGGGATCATTGTCCTTTTGCATGACCCAATTTAAGGTGAGCTTTAGCTTTAACAGATGGCCTCTAGAAAACTTTGGTATACAGAGGAGTTCATGGTTGACTCAATAACTGTACGGTACCCAGGTCCTGTGGGTGCAAAACAAGCCCAAATCATCACCCCTCCACCACTGTGCTTGACAGCTAGTATGAAGTGTTTGTGCTGATATACCGTGTTTGGTTTTCCCCAAACGTGGCACTGTGCATTATGGCCAAACCTCCACTTTGGTCTCATCTGTCCAAAGGACATAGTTCCAGAAGTCTTGTGGTTTGTTCAAATACAACTTTGCAAACCTAAGCTGTGCTGCCATGTTCTTTTTAGAGAAAAGAGACTTTCTCCTGGTAACCCTCCCAAACAAATCATATTTGTTCAGTCTTTTTCTAACTGTACTGTCATGAACTTTAACATGTTAACTAAGGCCTGTAGAGTTTGAGAAGTAGTTCTAGTGGTTTTTGCAGTTTTTCTGAGCATTGCACGGTCTGACCTTTGTTGTGTTAACACACATCTGAATGCTCAAGACCAGCAAACTACCAAAACTTTTGATTTTATAGAGGTGGTAAAAGTTGCTGATGATTAATTAATAAAACATTTTATTAGCATCACCTGGCTCCTTTTAATTCCTATGGAAGTAGTAAGGGTATGCTTAGTTTTTCACATGACTCTAGTTGTGTGCAAACTTTCTTTTTGAAATGACTGTATGTAGCTCTTGGTCCTAGTTTCCCAATAAAGTAGCTGAAAATGATAACAAAAGTAATTTACAGACATTATGCCAAACGACAAGCTAAATAGCTATTGTTGAAACTGGTTAGCAAGCTAGCTAGTTTGTTTTATCTGTCTGTGTGAAACTGAACACCAATTTTTTTCTTTTAAATTGGTGTGAAAATTTAGTGGTAAATCCGCCGGCGTTATTAATATGAACAAAATCTATTATATTCGACTGATTTTAGCCCAATAAGAGGGATATTTTATTGAACTTTCATTTCACAAGAGACAAAATGTTTTCTGTCCAGTGTCTACCACTTGTGGGTAAGCAGCCATACCATAGTGAAGGTGGAAACCCCTGACCTAGATGGTACTTCTCGGGAATGAGATTACTAAAGGCGAGTAGGACTTAAGTCGTCTAGGCCGAACTCAGCAGTGAGGAGACAGAACAACATATGCACACACACACGTGTGTAAGACAGCAGATGGAGACACGTGTTCATGTACTTGCACAGCCCAAACTTACTCCTGCAGAGCTTTTAGCAGCTGCTTTCTCACAACAGTCAAAAAACAAGTTCAGACTGAGATGTACTTAAAGTGTAGAGTCTATTGGGAATTGCCGCCATGCAGAGGGCCAGAGGAACTACTTACTGCACAACTTCTCCAGGCTGCCACATGAGCACCTCTTGAGCTGTATTTATGGGCGCATTGTAAAGCACTTTGAGAAGTTTCACACTAATGCCTGCAAGGTTATTCTGCCAAAGAGTAACAATGTCACTCTGATGAAAAACTGCACCTGGTAATATATGGCAGAGATTAGAGATTTGCAACACCATCTGTGTTGAACTGCAGTGAGCTGTGACTGTGTGTGGTGAACAGCCTCAATCAGATTTTTCACTGAATAGAAAGGTAAAACACTGTTTACTCAAACAGCTAATGAAGCTCACAATAAAGCATCCTGCCTTTTTATATCCACTGTAACTTAACACAAGAGCTCCTGTATGGCTGAAAATGAACGGTAAAAAGCACAATAAGGCTCATATCCAAATGTGAACACTGATTTCCTGTAGAAGCTACAAAACTACTTAAAGCTAAGCTCACAGACACTACTATATATAAAGAGACCGTTTAGGATGCTGAAGAAACAGGTCATCATAATGTTTACCTGTATGTCTGAGTACGTTGTATGCATTTGGCCATAAATCCCAGCTCTTGGGGCTTTAGAAATAAAGGAAGATTGAATAACTAAAAATGCATACTGGTGTGCCACATGCCTGCATACCATTTAAATCTGTGAAAGCAATATAAATTGATGTTACGAGAAGCATTACATAACATTTAACATCCTCTACACACAAAACAGGGAGATGCTCAGCCATGCATAGTCTCATGCAAATGTGTTCAAATATATTAACAATTAGACTTCAAAGTCACTCAAAGGGATTCACAAAAACGCACAAACTCTATATACACACACACTATATACACCAACATACTTAAATGGGCTACTGGTCCCAGGGCAGAGATCCTGACTCCCAGGCTGATTTGTCTCCAAACCATCTGTCACCATCTGAGCCTCCACAGGCATTTCCCCTTCTGTACAACAACACCTCAACAGACACACACACACTGCAGTGAAACGGGGACTCTGCACGTGTGTGTGTGTGTGTCAGTATTGGTGTTGTCTGTGTCTTGTATATACGCTGTATCTATTTTTGGTTCCTAAGCGTATGCTTTAATGTTCTGTGGCAGCAGAGTGTATTCATCATGTTTTCCAAAGAGCACATTAATTTTGTATCCCTTAGATTGTAATTTAGAAGCATAATTTGGTATTGAGACGCAGAGCGTTCACTCATGCACTAAATATGCAAATACATTTCATACATAATTTAAAACGCAACATGAAAAAGGACACAAATGCCTTCTCATAAACAAGTCGAGGGAGGGGCAATGCTCTCGACTTTGTTTGCTCCTACAGAGAATAGGAGGAACTCCTAATTTAATTAAAAGGTCAAAAGGTTCACAGTAAAAGCCTAAGCCAGGTGCGCCATTTATATTCAAGAAATTACCCTTCTTTCTGTGTAGCTTTACTTTACTGAGTGATGGCAAATGCGCAAAGTGAGACCAAATGTGTCTCTGCATCCTCATAGGTAGTGTCTTTGTTACCCTTCCTTCTCCTTCCTCTTTTCTCCTGCCCTGCTCTGTTGTCTGCTGTTCACTTCTCTCTCATTTACATTCACTTGTTCTCTCTACACCCTGTTCCTTCAGATGATTTAATTGGCTCCAAAAACTGTTTACACAGACATGCATTTCACCTTCCGTTCCCGAAAGATGTACTTCGTTGAGCTGTAAACAACTCGAGCTGATGAAGAGGCTTTTTATCATTTGCACACTGTTCACAACATGCTGCGAAGTTTGTAACATCCCTCGCTCAAATTAGGTTTAAAGATTTGGGATCAACAGGAAATTCTAGCTCCGATTATGAATATACCTTTTTGTCAAATTATACACAGACTCCACGAATCAGAGGTCTTACCTGGCAACAAACTGATGGTCTCTTTCAACCAATCAAAGCTCTCTGGGTAGGCCATGGTGAGGCAGACAATTAAGTGCTCCTCAGATGTTTCGCTTTGATGTCAAATTACACTCCTGACAAATCCATTATGCACCTCAATTTTCTTTCTGCAAATCATGAAACAGTGAGTCCACCTCTCGAGTTGTAAGCTGATGATTCCCCCGGAGGAGCGACGCTTCTGAGAAGTCATCAAATTGACAAATCAAATTGACAGGTCACATTTGGGACCCTCTGCGGTCCCAAGCAAACTGTTACTACTACTGCTACCCTGCCTGTATGCTCTGATAACTCCCAATGTGAGATGCACAGGACACAAAAAAGTGCCTACGCCAGCAGCCCGAGCCGAGGCACGGCCAGACAGCTTAAGCCTGGACCCATCCCATTTTACTTTTATTGTTTGTCTAACTGGGTTTGACCGGCCATGTCCCAAACTGAGGTCCCTTTGACCTTCACTGTCCTCCTCCTATTTATGTGTCCAACAACAGAAGCACAAAAACAACAGAGCGTGAGTGTCCTCTGTGTTCCCACAACCCACAGGATGGTGTTTGTGTGCTGGTTGCTTTGTCCAAAACACACACATAATAACTGTCTCCCACCGATGCCAGCGTGTGTGGATATCAACGTTTGTGTCAAGAGCTGCATCACTGCCTCTTTCACACGGCAAGTCACAGACAGGAAGACAGAGAGTGTGATGGAGGAGATAAGATGGAAGAAAGAGAGAGAGAGGAAAAAAAAAAACAGCTGGTCCAGTTTGTGACAGTGACAGTCTGGCCGTTTGCCGACGCAAAGGGGACACTGAGCGGTGGCAGCCACGGACAGGCCTTGTGCTGAGGGCAAACAGTCTCACAGAAGCAGTGCCAGGCTGTCAGGATAACACTGTACAGTGTTTTTCCTTACACACAGAGAGAGAGAGTAGATGGGAAATTACACCTATGCAAGGCAGCAGGCCAAATACAAATAAAATATTGAACACACTGTTGTTTTCAAATACTGCTGATTTGGAAGTCTGCTAAAAAAAAAAAAAAAAAAAAGGGTGTGGGTG
>VUQS01038477.1:0-34117 GCA_015108495.1 Heterochromis multidens | reverse complement strand
GCTGAAAGAAATCTGCAAGTTTAGTATATCAAATGTTGACTTGTGGAGTGCAAGGCTGATGATAAGGTACATTTTAGACTTGAACAGAGATTGCTGCTGGTTGTGCTGCCCATGGGTGGGTGTGGAGCACATCCACTGCATTAATGAAAAACTCAGTGGCGAATTAAAAGCACAAGCAATGCAATGAACTTCCATCTGAAAGAACATCAATTTTTAGCAAGTACTCGTTATGTATCTGCAATTAATACTGACCTGCTCTTAAACTCTATACACAGGTCTTTCTTGAAAAAGACACAGTGAGACAACTGGTTTAAATAAAGGATTCAATAACAATTTCCTAAGTGTGTGGAGATGACGACCCATAAATCTATCAAGTTTTTATGATCTGTTGCATTTTGCACTGGCAGTAAACATCTTGCACATAAGGTAGTACTGATAAGAAACATAACATGGTAGCAATGACTTTCTTAAAAAAACGTATTTGCTTCACACTTAAATTTGTAGTTTTTAGAGTGCAGGGTTGTCAAATGGGTGTTGTTAATACTTTGCATCCTAGGGTATATAAATAAAGGCTCCTACACACTGTGAGATTTCTTCTTCTAAATTCAACATGAATCTAAAAAACTTTTGTAGGATATCAAGTCTGATGCACGTACGGTATGATGATAATACATTCTGAGTCAGATTGCTGTTTCCGTGCTAAACTGCCATTGGCTTGGCCATGATAACAGTCACATTTACATGTGGTCATCCTAAATTTCTGACACAGAGTCTTTAGTCCCACGTTTTCTCTCTTCACAAGACTGTCACAACAGCCAACTTTGAACCTCTCGTCACTGTGCAACTCAGGACCAGCTACAGATTGCCTGTGGAGCACTATGATATCTTGTGGAGATTTGTCATTCATCCCACTTTTCCACAAAGCCACTTTAGCATTATTAGAGGAAAGACAATCACACATGCACACATCCATGGCAACGTAAGCATTCTGGAGGTGGGGAGCTGGAGACTAAATAGTACAAGAGACAGCTAAAATTATGGCATTTCAAGGTGATTTGGCTAAGTACCACACACTTTAAGAGCATCAATACCTTCCACATGTCTAATGAGCGGTTACATCGTAGCTGTCGCAATACAGATGCTTGTGAGTGATATAAATTATCATTTCTGAAAAGTATTTTAGTGCAGTGTACAGACTGCTTTAGCAGTGTGATGTTTGACACGATCACCACAAATGATAGAAACATTTGCAAAAGGGAAATATCCAGGTCAGTTGCTTTCTTCAGGTCTCTCACCCATCTTTCACTATCGAGGGAAAGGATCAGCTAAAGTTGTTATCTCATCATGTGGTAACATAATAGATGGATATGGCAAGGAAGGGTGACTCTGGGAGGTACCGAGAGATCAGGAGAGTTATCTAAATGAGATCTTTGCAGTCCTGAGGACAGAAGACTGCATATCACTGTCTGAGAAAGCGTGTGTGCAGATGTGTGACCATGTCTATGTGTACAGCTATGTGTTCTGCCTTTAAAAGCACATTAAAGTAAAAGGGTGACCTGAAACTAAGTCTCTGATAGTGTCTCTTCTTTTCAATGACTTTTATGTGAATGTAAGATGAAATCTCACTGGAAAACACAGTCTTTTAGTATTACTTCTTTATAAAGAACCAGGCAATGCAAATGTTCTTGTTTAAACCAGTTTGACAGGACTGCCCAGGGCTTTTGCATGCCATTTGAGAGACAAGGATTTTGTTAATTGGGGACTGACTGACCATTCTATCCATTTTGCACCACTTATTTATGTCTAGGTCTTCTGCTGCATGCTTAGTAGATTAGTAGATCCTGTTCCCTAGCCACATCCTCCAACTCCTCCTTAGGCGTTTCAAGGCAAGATTGGACATGTTATCCCTCCAGTCTGCCCTAGGTCTGCTTCCAGTTAGCCTGAAATACCATCAGACTAAGAGAACCTTCAGTCTCCTATCAGTGTGAAGGAGCCACACTTCCACCCTCAGATATGGATGCTCCTAACTTTTAAACTTTTAAACTAAGCCCAGGCACCAGTACATCTTGCTCTTTGGTTAATAAATTAAGTTTATGACCACAGGTTGATTATAAAGTCATAAAAATCTTTTGGATGTAAGCCCTCTTCAATATGCACAATATAACTCTATCTGTTGATTTGACAATTCATCTTACTCCAGAGGAAGTATATAATTACATTTTGTATCCCTCCGCTGATATCAGTCATCATACAAACAATTTATTTTGTTTTACTGCACAGCAGTGTTGCACTAAACACAATTTTAGTGCAGCCCATTGCTGATATGTGATGGACATCAAACATAATGGTGGCTTCGGAAAGTGGTAAGTATGATTATGCATCACATCTGCTGCTACTGCTTCAGCTGTTGACTGTTTTAATAAACAAGACAAATCTTCTGGCCAAACATGAATGTATTACGAGAGCTGGATTATGTCACCCCTACTCAGCCTTTGTGCCAATTTTATCCCATCCCAGGGGTCACCCAGGGTATCACAACCAAAAAAACCTGCTTTAACCAAATCCAATATAATATATTACATTATTTTAATAATGTATTGTAAAAAAAAAAAAAATTAATTAAATTATTGTGTACAATTATTAAAATAGAGGTCTGCAAAGCTGTTTTAGCTCTTTACGTTATGATTTTTTCCCCAAGTGTCCAGTTCTTATTAGCACAGGAAGCCAAACTACAACAACTAACTGTTTTAAGAGTGTTGTCACACCTGTCAGTCTCAGAGAACTGTTGCCTCGTGCCTCACACTCCATGCCCTTACTCTCTTGTGCCTTTGCTGTTTAAAAATCCCTAGTTTTCAAACTCCAAGTGGCGATGCATTGAATCTAGAATGAAATATATTTAGTAGCCATGACTCTTGGGCATTAAATTTTTCTGAGTTTTTCAATGTTTCAAAACAAATTTGAGTGTACATTTTGCCAGCAATGCTTTTTACTGCCTATAATTTAGGTAAACACAACACAGCTACAGGTAACTATCAACACAACACAGCTACAGTTAACTATCAGCGAAAGATGCATAGTTTCCTTGCAACCGACCCCTTTGTCTGAGTCCAGGCACTAAAAATATGCAGGGATTGAGATGTGGAGTAATAACACAGTGACAAAACAGGAAAAAAAAGCTCCACGGTGAATAAAAAAATAAAACCCACTCATAATATTGGATTCCTCAGCCAATAAGCAAAAGTAGATAAAATGTTGCTTCTTATCTGAACCTGTACACCGATAAAGAATGAAGAATAACCATTATTCAGTCCTGCCATCGACACTATCAAGAACGTGAAAGGAAGACTATGCCATATGGTATTAGTTTCAGTGCCCCAGGGCTAACATCTGTATGCAGACAGCATCCACATCTAGACTGAAGAGACAAATGTTTCTTTTTTTTCAAAACTGAAGCAGTCTTTTTGTAGGCCTGCCATTTCAATGAGAAGCAGTCAGACATAAAGAGAATGACTGGCAAGACTGCAGGGCACTCTGTGGTTATTTGTTTATGTTAGCATCTGGTTGTCTGTGTGTGTGTGTGTGTGTGTGTGTGTGTGTGTGTGTGTGTGTCTCTCTGTGTGTGTGTATGTGTAGATTTCAGAGATGGTCAGCTATAGTCAGTCATAGTCAAGAAGCCACAGATATAGTGGATAAACAACAACAGTTATGAAAGATATAATTATAGAGTGTGTGATTACAATGAATGCCTTCTAGTAGAGCTATGTAGTTGTATAAATTTTTTAAAAAGCACAGCTGTGTCAAGATCTGTTAATAAAACAGAACATTTCTATTACCAGCCTGCACTGTATAAAGTATTTACTCAGTGCAAATGTATCCAGTGCCCTCTGTTAGGTGTCATTACTATTTGCTCCAGTGAACACTGATTTTAAGCATTTAAATGATATTTGGAGCTATGACCTGCTACTAGCTCTACTTTTGAATTCAAGAGTCAGGGTAAGTGAGAAATCAGAATAGGGAGCATCCAAAAGCTCAAGAAAAGTCACAAACCTACTGAAGCACTCACACCTGTGGAATGATCTGAAATCTCAATCTCGTGGTCATTTCATTGGAACTGTGGAGATCAGCTTAACTAAGAGTAGCAGATTAGCTAAGAGTGGAAAACTTAACCAAGACCCTCCATCAGGCATCACCTAACATAGCTAGGATTTGATATTTCAAGAGAAGACATAGTGAATAAAATGGTTAAAGAATGGTTATGTGCTGTGCTGTTGCTGAAATATGGAAAAAGGCTGATGTTCAGAGTGTGTCCTATATGCAAAAGAGAAAAAAAAAAAAGCCAGTTTAACCTACTTTTTCATAAAAGGAGGGGCTTTGGGGCTTCCTCTTATTATAAAGATTATTTAGAACACAAAAGGATCATCAATTTTCACTAAAGTTGTGTTTATGTAATCTTAAGACGTGATTTGAATCTGAAATAATGGTTACCTGAACCTGAAGAAATTATGTAATATAAAAACAACTCTCCACATTAGCGCTGACTTAATTCAATATAAAATAAGTCCACAGTCATCTATGATTGATGTCACTTGGAGCCCACAGCTCCCCACCATTAAAAACTGTGTACTTCCTGTTGGTGGTTTTCCGAGTTAAAAGCACTTTGTTCTTTGATAGCCTCCTTCTTTCCACCCCATTATCTGCTGAAGCACGTTAAACCCCCCAACTTAATCGTTTATTATTGAAAGCTTTGCAAGAAGCCTTCCCCCCCGCCGGTGTTATGGGAAAATGGTTAAGGCTGAGATGTAAAAGATGTAGGTTAAGGATTTAGTCAGCCACCGCACTGCATGGCAGCTACACGTCATGGGCTGTGGTTTAAAATGGGTGACCCATCATCTTAACGTTAGATAAATGTGAGTGTGAGGATAAGAAAATAGGCATGTGTGTGTGTCTAACAGTTGTCAAGGTGCTTAAAAAGCAGGCAACAAATGGAATGAAAAAAAAAAGATTGTCATATAATTAGAATAATTGTTCACATTAAGGGTACATTATAGATACTACACCAGAGTTATGCTGCTATGTCTATTACTTACACGGCACATGCACAGTGACAGCAACCACTCCGAATTTTTCGTTTTTGACACAGTAGGCATGAATTTTTAAACAATGCTTCATTTCAGGCAGAAGTAGACAAAAGGCTTCTTATTTCTAGCCGGCTGTTGTTGATTCTTACAACTGTCATTAGCAAATTTCATCAGCTACAGCAAATTTAGCTAACACAATCTTGCAAAATTGCTTGAAAAACTTTGCCAACTTTTTAATATTTCAAGCTCGCTTGACTTAAAAAGGGTAGCAAGATGTTAAGTATGCATGTAATAGCCACATACAGACATTGGTAAATGGTAAATGGACTGATTAAATGGTAAATGGTAAATGGACTGATTCTTATATAGCGCTTTTCTACTCTCCCGGAGTACTCAAAGCGCTTTTTATACAACTGCCTCATTCACCCATTCACACCCACTCATACAAGCACTTTTTCTGTGCTGAAGTGCTTCGTGTCTAACCATTCATACACATTCATACTCCGATGAATGCATCGGAGAGCAACTTGGGGTTAGTATCTTGCCCAAGGCATGCAGATTGGAGCAGCCAGGAATCGAACCACCAACCTTCCGATTAGTAAGTGACCTGCTCTACCTCCTGAGCTACAGCCACCCCATTGCACTGTAGAACTGTTGGTCTTTGTATTTTAAGTGCGAAGAGGAGTGTTTAGAGTGCTTGGATATAGCCTGCTGGGACAAGCAAAACAGAGGTTGGGCACTATGCTTTCTCCTTACTATCATCACAAAAGCAGTTTTCGTATAAGAGCAAAGTGACACTGAGATTGGCAAATGTAAAGCTAACTCTAATAACAAGAGGATGGCACTGCTAGAATATAAACTGACAGAGATGCTAATTACTGCACACTGATACAGTGGCATCCAGGAGCAGCTTCCACACAGACGGGCGAACTGGTCACTTTTTTTACTTAGCTTATAAAATGTTCCTGGCTTTGGAAGGTATGTGACATAGATACTAACCTAGATAGCAGGACATAAAGTCTGTAGTTAGAGTAACTAATCCCACTTTCTAATACTTGAACTTTTGACTAAGACTGGCTAAACTCAAAGGCTATCTCAAATACCTCTTGGGCTTGGAGAATATTAAAAACTTTGCCCAGCAGCAGTCGGTATTATTTTATAACCTCAACACTGCTTACAAAATCACCATACACATACACTGTATAGACAAATGCATTGGGCCACAGGTCTTAATTCTTGATTTCAGGTTGTCTGTGAAAGAATAGGTCATTCTAAAGAGCTCACTGGATTTGTGCGCAGTACTCTGATAGGATGCCAACAAGTCAGTCTGTAAAATTTCTCCCCTCTTAGATTCCACGATTAACTGTAAGTGGCATTATTGCAAAATGGAAGAGTTCAGGAACCACAACAACTCAGCCACAAAGTGGCAGACCACCTAAAGCAGGGGTGGGCAATGAATTTTCCCAATGGGCCACATGAGAAACTGGGACTATTGTGGAGGGCCGCACCAAAAGTTATAGAGCAGGGTCACCGAGTGTTGAGCCTCATAGGGATTCAATAACTGCAGAGTTCAAAACCTCCTGCGGCATTAACATCAGCACATAAACTGTGTACTGGGAGCTTCATGGCATGGGTTTCCATGGCTGAGCAGCTCCTGTAGGGATAATGTGTAGCCAGCCCAGTACTTTTGTTCATATTGTGTAGATTAAAAGTAGTAGCTGTGCTGTAATTTTTGTTATATTTACTAATAAAATGACCACTCAGAAAGACGCAATAGAACACCTTTGTTCTGTCAGTTCAGACATTACAGTGGGAGAGACAGGGGTGCCTCCAAAAGGCCACTAGATTTGCTGTCACTTTTGAACTCTCTGCAGCCTTACAGTTATGATCCTTACAGTTGGTATGCTATGATCAGAGAATTTTACTCAGGGAAGGGGTTTAGGAATTGATAAGAAATACAGCCGTTAGATAGCCATTAGTCAGCTTTTTGCAAATCAAGAACTGTGAAGAAGCAGAAAGAACAGGGTCTGTGTGTCAAATTGTTGTATCAAGCGTTTTATCTATACATCTGTTGTGTATGAGAAGCATAACATGACCTTGACAGCACAGCAGTCCCTCAATTCAGCCAACAATGCTAAGGAAAAATATCAGCTTTGACAGATGATGTAACCTGGGGTTTTCACCTTAACAGTGGAGGACTATGCAGCACATGCTGCTGCTTAAAACCCATGACAAGTATCACTCTTAATCCCCAGAAAGCCACACACATCGTGCATAGAGGCAAGAGTGACCTCATTTTAAAAAGCAAAAGGTCATGTGGCCATTCACTTGTGGACAGAAACAGAGAGATAAAGAATATAAGCACACAAGTGAGTAAGTCAACATCTTGATGTTGATTATGCAACAATGAACACAATGTCCTTGCTTCTCTAACAGTCCCCTGAGATGTCCCTCTGATGTATTCATTTCAATCCTGTCCATCCTGGTCACTCCCAAAGAAAATCTGAGCATCTTCAACTCTGCCACCTCCATCTCCACCTCCTGTCTTTTTGTCAGTGCCACGGTCTCCAAATCATACATCACAGCAGGTCTTACTAACATTTTGTAAAACTTGGACATGTGAAGAGGAGGGATAGCAGATATAATTTATATTGGACAAAGGATGTTGAAGATGAAGCTTCCAAGCAGGAGGAAAAGAGGAAGACCAAAGAGAAGGTCTATGGATGTAGTGATGGAGGACATGCAGAGGGTTGGTGTGACAGAAAAGGATGCAAGAGATAGGGTGAGATGGCAGCAGATGATCCACTGTGGCGACCCCTAAAGGAAGAAGCCAAAAGAAGAAGAAGAAGAAGACTGCAATGTCCATGTCCTGCCTCTAGCTGATTGGGTTGTAGCTTGCATGAGATACAAGCCATTTCACCCAAAAAAAACAAAACAAAAAAACATATAAGCTCCAGTCCTTGCAGCCTTATGTTGAAACATCAAAAATGTGGAGGAAGCCACGCGTGAACACATTTGTATCTGCTCTACATCACAGCAGATCTGCTACTATAGCAACATAAACTAATCTGTCAGGACTGCTTTTCAGCCTCAAATGTCATAAATTAAATGGTTTCATGCTCTCTAAATTAAAAGTAATGTTGGTTAATTGTGTTGCTTGTCAATTCTACTGGAAAAAACAACAAAACACACACACAATGCAGGCCATTATCTCAACAACACAGCCCGGCATGACTCACAGCTTCACCATTAGCACACACATGGGGGAGGAAAGATAAGTCTAACCTACAAATAAGAGTGGAGATACTTATAAAACATTGATCAGGCCACCACTACACTCTGTGGACCAATCATTTCTTCTCTCTCCCCCCTTCTACAATCCATTCACTGTGTATGAGGCTTCATCTCACTACCTTCTCTTCCACACCACTTGTCTTTAGCTGCAGATTGTAAATGGAATTGGTAAACCTGTTGACCTATATTACCACTGTCTACATTACTACAGCAATTTGAGCCTGTTGAGAGCATAGTCATATTTATGAGATGGCACATCCTTTGACTGGACTATCTGGTTTCAATCAAACACATTCTACATGTTACTAGTTGAAAGCAGAAAAGACAGGCCCATATCCAACAGCAGCTAGAACATCCCACTACAAAACAAGGTAACTTCAGGTGGTGCCAATAAGAAATGTGTCTATGGTAGAAGGGCTAAACAGAAAAAGAAACACTGGGAAAAGCTTAAAGGTTCCTTATAGGAGCCTTTCAAATTTTATTTACTCTGTTTTTAATTATTATTTTTCCCATATTTGTGAAAGAAAGGTAACTCTTACTGTATTCAGAAGTAGTCAAAATTGTGCTCGTTTCACATCCCTCGAGCGCGTGGTATCACAATTATGCCATTCTTTTTGAGTTGTTTCAGATGGAGGAACAAGGAAGATATTCTGCCACTTCTAAATTTCTCTCAAGAGTGATATTTCCATGAACAGATGAGAAGCAAACAGTTACATGTTCTTCATGGAGTCGTGTTCAGCGAAGGTATCACACATTAATGCTTTTTTCTACTTTTACATGTGGTTTGTCAAGCTGCGCAGAAACAGTTTGCATGTTTGGTGATATCTATTGAGCTACTTGAAACACTTGAAAACGCCTGACACTACAAACAAAGTTTATGCTCGTGCCCCTTTGTAGCAAGTACCACGTCCACAGCTTTATTGACATTTGCATCCATGACACGGAGAAGGAAGGAAAAAAGGATGTGTGTAGAGTGTGAAGGTGGTCTGTCAGGTGACATTACCCTCTGATATGTTGAGTGAGTATCCCCGTGGTATTAGCTGAAAGCAATGCCAGGCTGTAGCACGTCAGAACTGAACTCACTTGTTATTATTTTACATTAAACTGCCTATCATATTTAATTCCTTACCAAGGGAAAGTCCTGGAACATAGTTATGGATCACTACTTCCCACTTTAACCCCTGAGTACAAGCAAAGACAAACACCAGCATACTATTGATCATGAAACTGACCAAATGGCCCATTGTTAGTCAGTGGTGCTGGTTTCGGTCATTATGCAATGTACTGTTTATAAGGTTGGGGAATTCTGCTGTCAGCTGAGACTGAAGAAGTTACTAGAAGGTGACGAAACGTTTCTCCCACTAAAAAAATCGCTACGTCCAGATGAACAGATTCAACTTTTTAGGATTCTTTTACCTGGATTATTAAGTATGCATCAAGAGACAAACACCAACATTGAGAAACACCTGCAATTCAATTTAGGATCTGGCCCAAAAACAATGCACAGTAGGTAACAACCAAACTCAACCAAAAACGAGCACCTAATTCAGCAGCCCATAGTAAGTCACATCTGCAGTCTCCTTTTATCTCGGAAGGGAAGCGCTCACGTTCACTTTATTTTTGTCTTTGAAATGTTCCCTCTTATTTCAGCATCCTTGCTTTTCTCAAAAACAACATAATTCTTTGTCTCTTGAATTTTCTGCTAATGCACTTTCACTTTCACATGTACTGGTACAGGATGTCACACTGAGTTACATAAAGATACATTATGGAACACCAAAACGCACCAGTGAACACATTAAAAAGGGAAACACAGAGGCCAGAGTTCAAACCCTGAAAGGACCTGCATGCAAATGGTGACAGGGCCACACTGCCAGTTTGTGTTGTGGAGCAGACAAAGTAAATCATGTTCCAGAAAGCCAAACAAATGCTGACCAACATGACAGAGACAATGAGTTCAGTTTGATCTATTATGTCCTGTGATGAATAATTAAACGCTAAACACACACTGAAAGACTGAACTAATGCAGCTGAATATCAGTGCGGAGCAAATCCTTGACCGCTCTGTGGATATAAAAAATAATAAATCGATACAGAGATACACAGGCCTGTTTTCCGGTTTAATTCAGTGAACTAAGGTTCAATAGTTCAACAGATAAAACAAACATCTGAGGATTAACGAAATCTGTTCTCGATCTAGACTCTCTAGAGCAAACAGAGTAACTCTTTGTATTCTGGAAAGTAAAGCTGTAATAAAACAACACTGCAACAGCAAAATGACATTGCAAAAGTTGACAATTTTGACTACATCTGACTTTTGACTGGTGTCCTTAATACAGCAGCTCTTGACTACATGTAATGCTAAATATAGCTTGCCTTTCCTCTCCACCAAACAGCTTCTGAGCTAATGTGGGCCCCCAGGCAGTGGCGGGTCGGGGTGTGACATGAGTCCAGCGGAGATGTTCTCATCAGCGGATCTCAGCTGCACAGTGTTTGAGGCTCAGCCGCAGACTCATACCAGTCCACATGACTTCACACACTGATGCTTACTGATAACGGGCCGGGATTAGTACTACTGTGTGTCGATATGTGAGAGCCCACAGAAATATGTGTGTGTGTGCGTCTGTTCTCAGGCCTAAGACCCATGGAAAAGCTACAGATATGCACGCCCCATATAACCAATGATTCCTTACAGTACCCTCAAGTAGCTTTACAACTGAACACTAACGGTTTCCAAACTGAAGGCTGAGGCCCACCTAAGAGGCGCCAAGATGAATCAAATGGGTTACAAGATGTAACAAAAAGCAAGAAAGAGAGATTTTTTTATATCCTTTAAGGATCAGAAGCAAAACAAAAACTAAATTACAAAAAGTAAAAGTAAAAATAAAAGACTAAATGCAGAGTACATTTAGGTCATGGCTTTGTGTTAACACCCAAGAAATGCAAAATGAGGCTATAAAGCTCTAATTTTGGGTTGATGGTATCCCTTAGCTGCTCCAAACCTCTCTTAAGGGTACTCAGGGTAAAAGGCAAAACCTTTTTCTGTAGTTCCTTGGTTGGTCTTGATCTATTTCTCCTTGCTTTAATCATTGTATCCTAGGAGGCAGAAGTAGGAGCAGATAATACTGTCACAGCCGGTGACAATCAGATGTGCAAGCCAAGTGAGACTGGGTGTGTTCTAAACCTCAGAGTTCACATAGTTAAACCAAGCTTATCTCTGCTTTGGTTTCCTTCTTTCTCTTTTCTACAAATGTCTCACTTGTTTCCATCTTACTAATTTGTTTAAACATTTAAAGTATAATTCAAATAAACAGTTCTGCTCTGGAGCTTTTCTTTCATATCAGACTAAAAACTCAATGCACATAGATGTTTTACATAAGCAGATACAGAATTATTGTCACATAGTTCAATATAAAGGCTATAAATACTCCACGCATGCTTCACACACTCATATGTACTGACAAAGACAATGATTGACATGAACAAAATGACATGTAGCAGCTGTCGTGCATGTCTAGATTTTCAAGGAGTCTGTCAAAAAAAACATAGCTTATATCAATGTAGTGATTTTTCTAAGTCAATCAAAAGGTATCAAACTTCTTCAAGTATAAAATTTTTGACATGCTAGATTTCAGACTTTTTGTAAGAGTACTCCTTTTCCATTACTAGGCTTCCTTTAGTGGTGGGTGATGCTACCACTCCAATAAGTTGTCATATTTATTTGCAAAAACAGCTTATTGTTGGTGCAAGCAAAGAAATCTCTGATCTCTCAATGCCATTGTTGTTTTTCCTCCTTAGTATTTTCCTTAGTGCTACAAACAACCAACCCTCTGCTTTCTGGCACACACTCAGTGCATGTGGATAGTCATGTGGTATTAATAAAAACTGATCAGTTACATTTGTCGGCTATTTATTGCCAAGAATACCTGTTCAGTCAATAAAATTAATTTCAAGCATAAAATGATGTGTCAAATGCCCCTTTTTATCTGAGTGTGCACACAGCCTGAAGCTGAAAGCCTGGCTTAACAAAGAAAGTTGAAAACCACCTTTGTGATATCTGTCTGACTGGGGTTTTAGGTTTGTATATGGTTCTACGTTTTGTTGAGCCAGCAAATGCAAATAAAATTTGGCTATGTCGAACTTGCCTTAGGCGGTGATGCCACAGTGGCAATACCCATTTTTATATTCAGTCTATTGCTAAAATGCTCCCTGGACAAAGACTGTTTTGAAACAGTGTTTAAAGGATGTGGAGGGTAGTGAATTTATTATTTCTTTTCATAGCTGCCAAAATGTAAGAAATTAAGTGGTACCTGTATTAACAAAGCATCACTTTTTTTCATTAGTTTGTGATGCTACAGGTTACATTAACATTGCAATAGATGAGTCCCCAGAGGCATTTCAAGGGCAGCCAGAGACAGTGTTTTTAACCAGTTTCCAGGCCAACATTTGTAGACTAAACCTGCTCACGGCATGTGATAAAAATCAGCAAGTGACTTTTGTCATTTCTGATTTAGAAATGAATAGACCGCAACAGCGGATCGGTGGGCCTTGTGATTCATTGTCATTCAGAAACAATGTTGCTCATGAAGATGAAGCATGAAGCAATACCCCCAAGCTTTTAGAGTCACTTCCTACTACTCAGCACACAAATACTCTCTCTCACACACACTAACTCACTTCAGGAGGATTGACTGGAGATAGCTGAGAAAGTAACAGCCATCATTACCTTGTCTACTTGTAAACCACAAGGGCCAGAGTAATCATCACCTTTAAACACAACGTTTCCTATTACTGACTGCACACACACACACACACACACACACACAAATACACACAAATACACACATACTCACTGACGTATGATCCGTTTCTGCAGATGGATAAATTACAGAGAGAGAAATGCACAGTGGCACAGCCGTCCAGGGCAGATGAAATGAAGAGGCTTAGCTAGAAGGATAATAGAACAACAGGGAGGAAACAAAGCCAAATAATTCATAATGCATTGTAGCATGCTGAATAACTGCACAATCAGTAATACTGCCTTTTTTCCTGGAACATTACAAAAGAGCCGAGACAGCAGACCTACGTGAAGGACCTACTTTCTGCTGTTGACTGAGGTCCCGCTAACATTAGCCCACTGTTTATGCTGGTACATGTGGCATACGAATGCACGGGCAACAAAAACAATTGGCTAATCCACCCAAACGAACTCGGGGATAATCACTTTATCACTACGTGATCTCTTTGTTATCTAGTTAGAAATCTGGCCTTAACTGTTGCCCTCAGAGGGGTCTACATTTTGTTTGCTTTGTTGCAGTAAAACAAAGATGTGCAGCCCATTTATATTTCAGCAGCGTATGGCTTTCTCCTCCGCTTCTTCCTGTATCTCATGACCGACTTAAGGAGTGGTCTTTCTAAACACACCAGGGGTTTAAATGAAGCTTGTGCCTTGCTCACTTAGTGCTACTCTGGAAGGGCTGTGAATGCGTTATAACCACAACCATGCGAGGATGCTGGAGCTTCTCCAAAATAAAAGCTCTGCAAGCAGGCGCACAACAAACCCCCATGGAGTACAGCTAATAAGTCTATATGCTGTGCATTTTGGCTCTCCTTACATTTACAGATAGCAACATTTAACCCAGCTACAAGCTAAAAACTCAGTCCAAATGCATATATATTAGATGGGATACAGCAACTGTGAAATTCTGGACCAACACCAGTATTTAAAATAACAATCTGACTCATTGCTTAAGCTGGTACTGGTACTGATATTTTATTCTGTTTTATTATTTTGTGTCAGGAAAACAAAGAATTCATCATTAAAACAAATGACTGATTAAAGCCTTTGAACGCTCCATCACACTCACATCTTTAAACATTTAGCTAGTGCCAAAGGTAAATGTCATGTTTTTTGCCAATATGCCAATATGGCTTATACTGATTGTGAGAGAGAGAGAGAGAGAGAGAGAGAGACAGAGATGTATATCAATCGGCGTCAACATGCCATTGCTGTACACTTTAGAATGGATCTCCTTTTTTAATACCAGCTAAGACTGCATCCCTCTTTTGTAGTAATTTCCTGCAGTTTCATGCCCAGGCATCAAAGAGAGCACAGCTGTGTCACTGGATGAATGCTTTAATCTATTCAGCTAGTGCATCTGTGTTCTCTGTCTTACACTACGTCATTAGCCGCCTGCCTTAAAGTCTGTACTTATGTGTAAGTGTGTTGCTAGTAAAGTGAGTAAGCATGCAAGTGCATATACCTGCATTCAGTCATGCAAACAAACAATATGTGATCTCATGTGCCTATGTGTGCTTTCATGCAGTAATCACTAGCAACATACCTACTGACAAACCCACACACACACAAAAAAAGATTTATTGAGTTTAACTAGCGCCTTTTTTATGCCCGAAGTTGTGTTGCATCCCTGGCTGAAGGCCATGTTAAGACATCACATCACAGATGCTAATCTGTGTGATGGTCAAGTTTCCAAGCAGTGCTAAATTTAGGTCCAGATTGCTGCTTTTGACTGATGAAGGCTTGGAAACAACATTCTTTACAGTCAAGAAAGGAGGAAAATTAAATGTTAAGCAAAGAAGTGCAAAAGATCCCCACAAGTCAATATATTGTCTAACCAGAATACCAATACTGATACTCTTTTGACACAGTTCATTAAACGTGTCTGTTTGTGTTTTCAGTTGCACAATCTGACATGCCGACCAAACTGACCCTGGAAATGGAACGGAGTCAATTTTTATAGAGCCACAAACCAAATGCTAGGATAGATTGGATTGTCTTGCTTAATATAAATCATTGTCAATTGAGTATGTCCAATCAGAACGTAATCTATTCTGTATAATTAGCTTAACAACAGGATGCTGTTCGTCTTCTATAATGCTGACTGAATGGATTTCACTTATTTGGTCAGAACAAATGGGATTCTGAGCAGCTGTTCGTCAAAAGGAGAAGTATGAAGTATGTCACTGTCCAGATCTGGCAATGGTTTTGACTAACTATGGTCTGATGTTTAACATTTGCAGTCTTTAATCCTTTTGACTTGTTCCTAAATCTAATCCTTGAACCGCAAACATCCAATCAAGTACATCCACTATGTAGTGTGTATTTCCCAACTGCTATCAGAGTTTAGGCAGAGCAATGCTGCTCTGCTCAGTACTGTATTAGTTTACACAGCAGCCAAACTTGGTATCTGAGATAGTGTTGGGTTTGCCAAACACATTTGGTACTCCTCCTAATAAAAGTCTCTTTTGTTGTATGTTACAAGTGAAAGCCTTCACAATAAATCTATAGCCAAGTAAGTAATATATAGTAACCAATATATTTACTCATTTATTTTTGAATGTTTAAAGCAGTTTCTACGGTGGCCCTGAGAGTTCAGATGCACTGCAACTTAAGAATCAGAATCAGAATCAGAATACTTTATTAATCCCTGAGGAAATTACACCAGCAAATAGAAAAACGCTGCAAAAGCACACAAAACACAATGGAAGTTGAATAAAACACAATGAAAGTAGGAAAAAAAAAATCTCACAAAACATACAGGAGTGTTTTTGGGGGCCTATAACGTGACGGAACAGCTGCGGAAGTGACAGAAACCAAAACATGCAAAGGACTGCACTGAGACACGCTTAAAAGAACGGGAGGATTCATCGGTGTTGTGAGGGAGAAAAATATGCAAGGTAATATGTGTTTTAATCGCATGATTCATATAATACTGAAGATACATGTTTGCTCTTAGCCGTTTACTGTTAGTTTGTCATTTCCGCAGCTGTTCCGTCACGTTATAGGCCCCCAAAAACACTCCTGTTGTGTTTTGTGAGGGTTTTTTTGTGAACTTTTGCTGCATTTTTTTTCTATTTCGGTTGTGTTTTATTCAACTTGTGTTGTGCTTTGTGTGCTTTTGCAGCATTTTTCTATTTGCTGGTGTTTTCTTAAGTTGCAGTGTGTTTAAACTCTCTGGGCCACCGTAAGTTTCAGTCCTTCACACTAACTTTTTTATAATGCAATACAATAGCACTGTTTCTTTCTATCTTTCTATATATATATTTATATATGTAATATCATCTGGATTTAGCTTCAGCCTTTTAACACCACAACACGTATATATAGCCATTACATTCATTAACTGTAATACAAATGGGTTCGATTGAATTGGCTCAAACACACAATGGTCAGATCGAGTCGCTTTTGCACATCATCTTATAATTACCTCCCAGATGGTGGATACAGTATGCTATGATGTAAGCCTCGGTGCAATTGAAGCCTGCATCTTCAACCTCTCCGTTTCTTTTGAAGTCTCCCCATGGGGGTGTGGGAGCTGGGCGATGATAATGAATCAAGCTGAGCAATAATGAATGTCCTTATTCAAGTCTGCTTTGATGAAATTCCACCTGACTGATCTCAAATCACAGAACAAAACAGCGAGAGCTTGCTCGCAACTGTTATGAAAGCTATACTGACTGACAATTTGATGGAGAGCACTGAGCGACTCCAAGGATCCCTTTAGGATACTTCTTCTGTTTCTTCCCTTCGCGTCTTCCTTTTCCCTTCCTTCCTTATTCCTCTGTGATCACTGAGTAGGATGAAATCAGATGAGTGTGTCTACAGTTGCACTACCATTTCAAAGTCAAAGATCCGTGACAATATACCCAGAGGAGAGATATAACTTGTTCCTAAACTGGGGCTACAAATATGCAGAAAAATTTAAGAGCTCCATGTAATAACTTACCTGCCTACCTACCTATACTGAAACATCATAAACTATGATGACAAACAATCATTCCTACAACATCACAAATTTCAGTCAAAGTCTTTGTCGCTGTGCAGAATTTGGCCACGAAACTGAGCAAAAGGCCTGTTTTACACTTCAAATGAAATGAGGTGCTATGGCACTGTCAACATGCTTTATAGAAGTGTGGGACACATCTGCAAGTATTCCAGATATCTTGAAAAGACTGCCAGGAGTAACAAAAGAAGTAAGTAATTATAGAGAGATCTCAAAGACAAAGCATGCAAATGACTGCCAACGGCATTTAAGAGTGGATAAGACCAACTGCTGCTACTGCTACTGCTGCAGGTTGTTTTCGTGATGGTTTGCTTTGCTACCTCTGGTTTTTAATTGGGCTTGTAACAATGTAGTGAAACTGGATTTTAAACTGCAGTGTAACTCCCAGTGTGAAGCTTTTGTGTCACTTATAGTTTATATAATGGCTTAAAGCCTAATTTCAGAATAATTTGATTTTGCTGATTTCTGAAACAAAGTTCTTAAAAGAAGTGTTTTAGCATCATAGGATGCTTATTTGCTTTGTTGCTCAGAGTTACAATAAAAGACCAAAAATACAGAGACTTTTGTTGCTGGTGACCTAAAGGCATGATAAATATATGCTACCATATATCACTAATGATATAAAAAAAACTTTGAAGTCTCGTATATGAACTTAACAACTATCACAGAACGGAAAAAAGACAAAAATTGGCCTTTCATAATGCAATATATATAAAATAAATGAGAAGAGATTAGAAAGATTTTGCCCATTCACGGTCATAAAGCACACTTTCAAAAAGTGCTTTGGGGGAAGGGAGCGGACAGCAATTGGCTTCCCAAGGCCAGCCATTCTAAACAGGTATCACTTTAATAGTGATTAAACTGGCCTCAGGCTTACAGTGGTTTACTAGTACATGACCACACACACTCAGACGGAGACAATACTTTTAAACATGCAGTTCTGCAAAAGCGTTAGGCCTCAACAGCACACTTGAACAATGCAGAATCAACCAATTCTGCCAACAGGGAAGCTGAAGCATGTTAACACAGACACACACAAGCACACTTTCACAGAAATAGTGCAACTCCCTCAGCCTGGAGGGTGGGTGACAGAGCTCTGTGTTGGGCAGCAGTAGAGGCAGGCAGATGCAGCATGCAGCAGCCTCAGGGCATCGATGGGTATTCAAGCTTCACTTGGCCTCTTCAACAGTGCCCTCTGATGCCTTAACCCCATGACCAACACACACACTATCAGCACAATGCAAGTTAGGCCTTTCCAGCTTTGGACAAGAGACAAATTGGGAAAGAAGTAGAACAGCCTCAATGAGCGCAGACAAGTTAGACTGAGAAAACCGTAGAGGATCTAGGTTATGTTTGACTGTCTTCCTTCTACTTGTAATGCTATGTGAGTATCTAGGTTAACTCTTTCTTTGTGTGTGTGTGCATGTATGTGTGTGCATGTGTTTAGGCAAAGAAAGGACAGAGAAATTACACAGCTTTATGAGAGTCAGCACAAGAGTTTAGATCCATGGTGTGCATCATTTTTGTGTGTTTCTGAATGTCAGATACCAACAGATTATGTGCATGTCCATAGCGATGGGCAACTGGGTAAGTATATGACGTCTGTTGGCTAAGTCCATTGCTAGTTGCGTCTTGAGAACTTGGTCGACTTGTAAGGAGCAATTGCCACTAGAAGATGGTGGCATTCCTTGAGCTAGAGAAGAGGGTTAAGACTTAAGGTTAAGGTTGGGGTTATGGTTAGGGTGTGGGAGTTAGGGTTAGGGTTAACCCTAACACACATTATCCACATGGTTTTTCTTGCCTGTTTTGTCCAGTTTTAAACAGAAATAATCCAAAATAGTGGATTTTGTATTCTTTACCACAACAAGCAAGTATGTGCACATGCAGGTACAGAGTAGTAGGGAGGCTTGGGCTTCACACACACATTCACAAATCTAAAAATCGGATGTTGGACCCACGGTTGCTGATTGGAAAATGTTAACATATCATCGATACCTGATATCGACTGTGATTTGTGCCGTCTAGCAGTCCTTTCAGCCCCGCGTGCAAAGTGGATTGCCTCATTACATTATAAAAGTCATGACAAAAGCATCTGTACCACTTATTTTCATTTGTGACCTGTAAAGTGTGGCACAGTGGAATAACTTAATTCTTAATCCTTAAAGGCAACCAACATGTAGCACATACCCACACACACCATCACCTACACATTTTCTTTCTATCCCTCTCAATTGTTCATGTTTATCTCTCTTCTGTCAGGATGTCTCTTAAATACACTCAATCTCTCCTTCTGTCTTCCCACTCTTGCAGAGACACACACACATACACACACACCTCATTCTGTTACTGACATACCAGGCCATGCAGAAAACACAAGGGAAGCTTTTTTTTAATCCTGGGACCAAAACAGCAAAATGCAATAACCTGGGACAAAAGTGCTGACATCTGAAGATGAGTTTGGCATTCAGACTGACTGCTCGGTCGCAGCTGAAATGAACAGAAGCGACAGACTGAGGGAAGGCAAGACCCCTGACAATAAAAGAAAGACAGATACTCCTTCAATAGCTATTTTCACCCACTGCTTAGTCTCTGGCCTTCAGCTCCCCTTTCTTTTTCCTGATTTTCATTCTTGACTCTTCTTTCATTAAAACCCCTTTTTAATTCCAATAATTTACCCATGTGTGTTGTCCTTTTATCCTCACTTCCTGCTTCACAACCACCTCTGGGCCTCTCTACCCTAGTCTCCCCTTACCTATGGTTACAAGGCATGTCCTCTTTCGTCCTCTTGTCTGCCTTCTTCCCATTTCTGTTCTTCCTTTGTCTCATCTATTCCACCTTCAGTCTCCCTCTCTGTAGTCCTCTGTTTTCTCTCTTCATATCTCGTCTCTATGCAGACCTTGTTTGCCTGCTTCCTGACTCGGCTTCTTGATTAGCAAGATCGACCAGCACAAGTCTGCCAGACACTTTGTTAAAACCGCCAATGAGTCTTTCAAGAGGTTTTCATATAAATAGAAGGACTGTTCAATTACAGATAATACATTCCCACCCTTGAATTTCAAATGCTATTCAACCACACAGAGAGAAACAGAGATTGTGGCCGGTGAAACGTGAGGTCAACCTTTAAGGATGAGGAAGAAGCACCAACAACGGATGCACACTTGATTGTTCATAGCAAAAGGAGTGTGCGATTGTCTTCTTCTGGCAACATTATTCAATCCACCACGCCACTGTACTCTTACATAATTGTGAGTTTGTGTGAACAACGAAGGCTGCCTCCTCATAGACAGCAAGAGCAGTCTAGTGCAGAGCCATAGGGACTAAAATAGTTAGTCATGTGTTCATTATCGCTATCCTCTTTTAAGTGCTCACCCTGTATCCAGAAACATTAAACAGAAGAGGACCTTCGAGTGGGTCTGTGCAAGTGTGTGTGGGTGTGTGTTAGAGAGACAGAAAGAGAAACAGAGAGAGAGAGAGAGGCAGAATATGAGGGGAAAGAGGTTGTGGGATTGTGATAACTTCAAAGGTTATTATTATTATTACTGAAGGCTGAAGCCATGCTCTGGCATCCCTTAAGCTTTGATCATTATGTAAAGCTGTTGTGCTCAGCGCTGGCACTGAATACATTACAGAGTGGATAACCAGGGAGTGTGCAAGCAAGCATACATGGAACACATTGACTCAGCTTCGAAGTGTCTTCTGATTTTAAACCAACACACCCTATTATCTCTAAAAGACAAGCACCCTTAATCTCACATTGACATGTGATTGGGACAAGAGGGCTGGAAAATTTGATGTTTAAAGGGGCACTACACCAATTTTACACATGGAGATCAGGATGCTCACACAGAGGACATATCTGTTTTGGCTTTGGAGTTTTTGTCAAGTTCAAGAACATAATGATATCATCAGCGTTATCTCAGCTCTACTTTGGAGACAAAAAATCTTGCAGTAAAATTTTAAAAAACAGGGTAAAAGAGGGACTAAAAAACATGGAATGTACCATGCAAAATAAGGTGTACAGCTGCCATCAAGCTGCATCATGGAAGCTGTAGGACCCACTGCTTTTGGAGCTTGACCCATGTATGTCAAGGTGTCTTGGCATCTTGTTGCATCAATTTCTACTATTAATTTGTTTGATCTCACTTGTGCCCGGCTGAAATTCTAAATTACTAGAGTACCCCTGGCAGTGTTTTCTATGCAAATCCTATGAATCGCTGCATTGACAGTTCTCAAAGTTTTTATTGCATAAACAGCGAAGTTAGTGCATAAACTGTGCTCACAATTAAAAAACAATTCAGCTTTGGAACCTCGCTGTGCTCGTCAACATCATTTCCAATGAAAACCGAGGTATGGTGGGACTTAAGATGTCAACACTTTACCTAGCAACAGCAAGTGCTTCAGAGAAGCACACCAAAAATGAGGTCAGTGGTGCTTTGAGCACAAAAAATGGTTTCTGTGGATCACAGACTGCATAAAAGATAGATGGAGCAACCATGACATCACCCACTGGGTTCTGGGGTTTACATTTTGAAGCCTCGATGTTTGTGTTTTGTCCACTGCCGTGTTAGTTTTTTGGACCTAGAAGTTAGCATATATGGAAGAGAGGGTGGGGTGGTCGGTGAAGTAATCAGCTAACACTTGCAAGCTTAGTTAGCAAGCTGCATTCATAAACTGTACAGGTGCAATGCACAGAAACACATACCTGTTAATGAGTGTGAAGTAACAAACTAATAAAATACTAGAATTTAATTTAACAAAACTGAAGGGCAGGCAGTAAAACATAGCAAACTATATTATGTATCAGATGATTCTACTACAAAAATCATCTGACCCATAACCCAGTTTAGAAACTCCCTTTAGTGTAGGTGAGGTCTAGCAGACACCAGTTGGCTACAGCAGGCTGTATCGGGACCAAAGAGAGTATAAAAGATGGACGTAGCTGCCATGACATCACCCTTTGGTTTGTGAAGTCCCATTTTGAAGCCTCAAGATGAGTATTTCCGCCATCGCCATCTCGGTTGTAAAAAAAAGAGATGTAATGAGGAAGAGTGGGTCTGACTGTGAAACCACAACTTGTTAGCCAGTGAGCATGTGGTTTCATACCACAGATAATTCTCCTTTTTTAAACGTAGTATGACCAAGATTTATAAAAAAATACTTAATTTTTTATTTAATATGACCCAAAATGAAGGGCTCAGCAGGAAAGTGTTTACAGAAGTCAAGTCAGAGTCGTACAGTCTGGTGGCATTCAGACACAATGCAGGTTTTTAGACACTTTCACATTGGCTTCATTTGCGCAACCCAGAAGCTACAACCATGTTTTATACCATCTATGATCAGGACACCTGTCAATCAAGGTGGCCACGCCCCTAACTCCAGTTTCCAAATGGATTTGTAAAAAATTCACCCAGGAAGGAAAAACTATTCATAGAGGCCAAGACAGTTTTTTTTTGTATCAAGCTGTAAACATGCTTATTGATGGTGTAAAGCTGAGCATTTTAACATGCAAGTCGATGCAACGGATTGACTCGCTTCTGGAGCCAGCCTCAAGTGGTCACTAGAGGAACTGCAGCTTTTGGCACTTTGGCATCAGCTTCATTCTTCAGCCCTGGAGGTTGCTGATTGCATCAAAAGGTTTTACTATGACTCAACCCCATCTGTACTCACTTGCAACAATACCATTATTACAAGAATATAGTGAAGTGGTTTAGTGCTCAGTTTAGCCAACACAGTTTTCTACAGGCTACAGTTTAATAGTATTAATAACTTAAAGTCATATTTTATGTCAAGACAACCTGTCAATATTACATCGTCATTAATTAATGTTTTTTTAGTTACATAATACAAATGTCTTATACCTTTTAATTTTGATTGTAGAGCCGAAACTAATGATTACTTTTATTATCCATTACTCAGCTGATTAATTGCCACAATGTAGGGGCAGCCCTAATAGGTCATAAGTCACCACTGCAACATGAACATTCACAACAAACACATTGCAAAAGACTGCCTTTGATTCACACGATCCGCGTGCAAACATGTGACCCTTTTTGCAAAAAGCATGTTTAAAATAATGTATTTATTCTCATTGCTGAGTGGCTATAGGCTGGATCTATGTTAGCACTGTACCTATTAAAGTAGGAAGAAGGGAGCAAGTCTGCTTATTAAATATTTGCTTATATATTGCAAGTCATGTTTTAATTGCAGTATTAAACAATTTTCTCACACTTCACCTCTAATGCCCTGTATTGTCCGACCAGCAATCCAAACCCAAAAGATATTCGGTTACTATCACACAGAGGCAGGAAATGTGCACACTTGTATAGCAGAAAGCAGTAAATGTTTTTACATTATGCATTAATAGTGACCTCAAATGATTATTAAAATAGCTGCAGATTAATTTTTTGGTTGAAGTATTCCATTAATTAACTAACTGTTTGTGTCCAACTTGTTCATATTAGAACAATCATTCTACAAATGACTGGTTGGTTCTATCCCATCCGACTTTAAGCTGTTTATCATTAGCTGTGACTATTGGTCATTGTTGGGATGTTCTTTGTGTATCCCCTGCCAGAGTCAAACATTCTGCAGACTGCATTCTTTAGTCGCCATTCGCAGCTTATATCCCATGTTCTAGAACAAAATATAGGCCTTCTGACTGCATTAGACAACATGTTATTATTGCCCTTATTAACAGAGTGTCGCTATTAGGGTGATTATGAGCTTAGGAAGGGAACCCCTGCTCAGAGGGCCTAGCCACCACTTTTAATTTTCGTCTACACAATCTAATCCGAAAGCCACACTGAACTTGAAAACAAGCCATCTGTTCCTGCCCTTACCTGGCCTACATTGGCCGGAGCGCACTCAAACTCTGGCTGCAAGAAGGAAAACATGGGCAATGCAAATAACTGTCTTGCACTGTCATCATCAGTGTCATACTCCGGAGTAGATGTGATGTAGTGCTACAACAAAAGCGATGCTGTCACGGTAAAAATAAAGGAATATAGCAGCACGAGAGCCTATTAGGCTAAACTCGCCAATGAGCACCATACACGCACACTGTGAGCCTCCGTGAGGCTGAAGATGCATTACAACGATCCCCCACCCACCCACCCCCCTTCGACCTCCAACCATTGATAGCAATGGTTCTTGTTTAAGCAACAATTATAGAATTTTTTTAGAAAACCGAGCATACATAGGCCTTCAAAATGTATTTGCAACGTACAGAGGTGTGATGCCCACCCAGTTCAATACCAAGGACAGCGGTCGACGCTCGGAGAGCCTGACAGCCATGACAACACATGCACTACAAGATGACAGATTTATTTGTGTACGATGCATCGTAAGCAGCGACGCGAGCAAGCGCCGAATGACACTGCTGTTTTAGTGAAGCATTAAATCCACGGACAGAGGGATAGACGCACAAAACCCTTAGACATGCATTTACAGAGAGGCTTTTTGCCCCCCTGCAAGAAGCACCAGCAGCCACATTTTTACCAAATCACGTCGTCAAAACGCCTCTATCGAATAAAACGCTCCGCACCTACCTGCTTGTCCCGGGGTCGAAGAGCTCACATGTCCCGTAGCTTATTTTGGCCTGTTAGTGTGGATATTATCACTGTGGTGGGCACCGTTATGTGTCTGCCAGCGCCATGTTATTATCACTAAAGTGGAGGACTGTGCGGTCCTGTGCGCTACATCCGGGCTGTTGAGGAGAGCGAATGAGCGCAGTTTGTGGTGGCGGAGAGGGCGGAGAGCGCTCTGGATATATGTGGAGCACCTGTGCAACAGAGCAGGGACAACTTTCAGTCACATAGGTGTACTGGAAGAGCTACGCAGGAGCACATTCAATGAAAGGTTTTTTTTTTGTTTTTTTTTTCCTGTTTGAAAACCTCTTGTTTTTCTCCCTCTATCGTCTTTTGTTGCTATGGAGGGTACATGAAAAGCAGGCTACCGGAGAGCAGTATAGGTGTTTGGACGAGCTTAATGTAATGAATGACAGGTGAATGAATGAACTGACAGATAAACATTGTAGACTCTAATGGTTGAAATACATGAAAGTAAACAACTGAAATTTGCAATAACGGCCAAAATGCTAGTAATAAACGAATAGCTGAAATGGTTAAATAAAGTCTAACAACTGATACATTTCTGCCACTCCAGGTAGTGTATGAAAGCTAACTTGATTAAATAGACCTAAATTTTGACATTTCATTTGATTGCAAAGGCATTATAACATCCTCTTGGCCTACAAACCATCAGCTTTTAGCCCACTGAGCTGTGGATTACTACAAATAAAAAACACTTGAATTTACGGACATGGAAGGCAATAAACACAGTTAATCCTTTGAAAACATAAAAAAAAAAATATAAGAAGGGGAAACAGTGAAGCTGTTTCATAGGTCCTTTACGAATGGCAACCCCTGTAAAATGAAAGGTACTGAAAAATGAAGCCAATGGAAGCGCTAAAAATTGCAGTACTTCTAATGACCACTTGGGGCTGGCTACACAACACATATGACACAAGCAAGTCAACCTCCGTAAACTCCTGTGTTAAAATGTCCAACTTTACAACATTAAATAGCATGTTTACTGCCTGGTACAAAAACAGTTTTGGCTTGCATGGATAGTTCCTCTTTGATAACAACTGTACAGTGGGTTATTTTTTTTAATGACTTCTGGATATTGGAGTTAGGGGTGTGGTTGCTTTAATTGACAGGTGTCCTGATATACAGGCATCTGTAGCTCATGGGTGTCTTTTAGGCCTCATCTTCACTAACTAAAGACACAGTGTGGCAGCCTACAGACTGTTCAAGAAGTTTGTGCTTCAGTTGTGGTGAGTGAAATTTGAGCATGTTATTAGTCTGTTACTTCACACTAGTTGGTAAATATGTATGTTTCTGCATTGCACCTGTCCACTTTATAAATGCAGCTTGCTAACCAACCTTGCCCGTGTTACCTGACTTAGTTAACATAGCAGTCTTGTCCAAATATGGTTATTTCTGCCTCCAAAAAATTAACATGGCTGCAACCAAAACATTGATATAGAAGCTTGGTTAACATAGAAGGTGATGTCATGGTGGTGGCATCCATCTTTTATATACAGTCTATACAGTCTCCAGATTCACCACCATGTCAGTAATTCTTGTGGGGCCTGTGAACTCAGGGATAATAGAAGAAACGTCAGGGGCAGAAGAAAGAATTAATTTCATTTTAGTTGTTTTACTCTGAAGTTTAGAACTGAGTGGGGCTGAATGTAGTGGACAGCATGATTTCCATTATGTGTAACGCCGTTTGTTCTGGTGGTCCTGGGCTAAAACTGAGCTACAGGGTGGCTATTCAGACCCACTGCTTTCCAATCTTTTTGCAATGTGTGCTGTCTTTATGCTAGAATAGCATCTAGTCTCCTGTTTGACTGATAATTTGTTGAAACACATTCAGAATTTGCAATAAGTAAGAACATAGGTGTGAAAATGTTAGGTTATACAGTATAATATTTATAATATTTATGTATTTTTGTTGCTACATGACTTGATAATTAACAGAATTGTTGTTTTAGAGAAAAAGTAAGCTAAAATAAATTCTCCTTCAAGTTGTAATTTAAAGGAGCTGATGTAGACACGATCATAAAAACTAATGTAAATGTTCCTCCAGTGAGGCCAGACACAGTCTGTATCCTGAGAGTTTTGGGGACACACACAGTGTGACAGCCTCTGCCAGTTCCCACAGTGTCACAGCCCTCATTGATCTCCCATCTCTGTTTCTGACATGTTGTTTGTAGCACAGGGCTCTTCCCTAGACTATGGGAAGCAAATATGGAAGGGCACCAGCCAGTTTCTGCCACTGACAGCAAATTCCTTATGTCTGATATGTCTGATCTGTTCTTTTTAACTGAGGAATAGAAGGAGAGTAGAGGCAGAAAGCATCCATAATGCAAGATCTGGCTGTTTGCGTTGTTGTTATACACTTGGATCAATGAAGGAGTTGCAAGCACATGTGTTCTATCACCATCTTTCTTCAGACATACTCACAAAGACATTCACTTTTTTTTAAAGGTGAAAACTTTAAAACTGTCCACCTTTCATATAGAATGTATTAGAAGTGCATTCCTGCTCTCACTACACACATGTGCAACATATGTCAAAACCATGCTAGCAAAAGTAAGCATACCCCTCGAAAACAGTTCCTCAATATTAACTACTTTCCTGTCACACTAATTTGTCCTTATGTGATCATACTGCCCTTGCCTGCTCTGTCTCCCATGGAGCATCTCCACCACCCATAAATCTCTTTTGGGAAATGTGAGCCCAGGCTCTAAGCAGGGGGAAACACCCCTTCAGCAGACTATTCCAGGATATGCAACACTTATTATGGGGTTTATGGACAGCCACATCTGTCAAAGGAGGGGCGGTGATGTTTTTGGATGGTAAGTGAACTTTCAATCATACTAAAATTGAATTGTGGACAGAGCTGCATTCAAGCTGGAACAGCTGATTTACCAGCCCTAAAAACACACACTACAGCTTTGAAGTGTGGTTAAAATATTGAATGTTTTGGGCAGGGTGATAGCAGAATTTGGGAGCTACGCCATATTTGGATGGTGAGACTGCTAAAGTGGATTATGCTGCTGGGGAATTTGAGAAATTATACTGATATTTTGACATCACTGAACTTCATTTTAAAGCTGACCACAATTTTAAGAAAACTCCAGAATTTCTTTGTTTACTGTGATTACTATAAAGGCATCAGCTGACCTGAACGAACGAGACAATCCAATGGCCTTTTTGAGAGCAGGGGTTTGCTCACCATATAACTACAACGTCCCCAGTGAATATTTGACACCCCCATCTAGTGGTGGCTTGTAGAAGTACGCAGGTTACAACAGTTCAGCTGCATGTGTATTAATGACTTTTTGGTTATGGCTGGAACATCAGCCAAGGCATCTCTGGGTGAATGATGTGATCCTTTGTGATATTAAACTCATTTCATAGTGGCCCAGATATGATGATTCAAATTTTAACACACATGCATAAACATACTCAGGTTTACACAAAAAACATGCTACTGTCCCCATGGCAACTGTAGCAATAACCATGTATTTGAAACCATCTCCCTCACTCTTACTCCATCTCTTACTCTTTGATTTGCTCCCTCTTGTTCACTCAGTCTTTGAAGGCACAACAGCATCTTTAGCTCTTGGTGAGAGCTTCCATATAGGTTATTACTATCTCATGGAAAACCACTCCTCTGACTACAGCTAAACACTCCAAAACGTTACCCATTGTGGGATTACCGTGAAGAGCTGTCTCTTCTCATTCTCATTCCACTCATTCAGTTGTTTTGTTGTTGTTGTTGTTTTGTGATTTTTTTGCACATGTAGTTGGAAAGAAGTGGTGAAGAGACAAAGGTGTAAAGGTGAAATGTAAAGGGAGGCAAGGGAGGTACTCAGCTGACGAGCGTTGGAACCACAGTTGGAGCAAAGCCCAGAGCTTATCAGAGGTTAATGCCACTGTTGCCACTCTGGAAAACCCTGCTCCTGCCAGTATGCTCTCTTCTGCCTAACAGCAGCATGCCTCATGGTTTCCTCCTTTTTCCTCAGCCACCCCATTGGCTGAAACTACAAAAGGAGATCTCCTGCAAGTGACATCACTACTCCCTCTCCCGTCGAGCAGCATATGTCATGACCACATGGCATACTCAAATAAAGAGTTGTAGTTTGCTTTCATATTCAAATATAGCTTCATTTGTGACAGTTACATTATATGGGGGCTGCAGCTTTTGTTTCTTTTAAGAAACTTGATTGAGGAAACAAATGTCAGTTCACACCCTGGAGTGGACAACCAGGAGTGGAGACATAAACTAACTGTTCTTGATTGCTTCTTTGCAAGTATCCTATCTGTCACTATGCAGCCCAAGCAACAAAAAACAAAAAAAAAAACAAGTCCTCTGATCCTCACAGGAATACCTTTTTACATACCTGCCTCATGAGACATCATGCCTAATAAGTGTAACAGATAAGCTGGTAGTAAGTGGAACAAACATCTCCTTTTGTTCAGTTGCTCTGAGTTTGAGCTTCACTTTTAACAATAAATGTTCACCCTGCTGAAATATCTTGAGATACATTTTTATTGTGACATCAGAGGTTATTGTGGCTGATCTGGTTCTTTGCAAGCACAGACACTTTCCCCCACTTCTTTAGCCTAGGATTAGTTAACGTTTGGCCTTTGAAAGGCATTGCAAACTGTAAGGTGTAGCTTTTAAACCAGTTTGCCCACTTGGGAGCAGCAAAACAAGGCCTAAACTTTACTAAGCTGGTATGACGAATGAAAGTCTAATATTCAGTTTTGTTTCTGTTTTGGTCTCCACTGACTCATAACACGAGTTCTATTGAGCTTTTTTTTCACTGCTCGGTGGTAATGCAGAGGAAAAGTGAATTTAATTTAAAAAAAAAAATCAGCCAATAAAAGCTACAACTTTAAATTTTACTCAACAAAAATCTTGTGCTGCTTTAAATGCCAAGAGCTAGATGTCAGCATTTTATTAAATTGTGATAAATATATAATTTAATCAAGACACTGATAAACTATATAATTACAATTCAGTATATGTTTCACCTTGTTCACTGTTTGTTGTAATGAGTGCAGCAACAGTCCTGTTGGGCAAATGGCAAACATTCATCTATTTGAGATCTAATTGTGGAAACTATTAAAACTCAATCTTAAAAAAAAGAGCTACACAATTTGCCTTGTAACAACTTAAATGAGATGACAAGACATTAGGATTTAATCAGCCCAGATGCTCAATTTAACAAATTCTAGTGCTGCCACACACATACACTGCCAGAGGCTCCAACTTCCCAAATTGTCCAACGCGGCATTGAAGAGCCACTGGGCTCCTGAGGTTAGGCCAAAGGCTGCTCTCAAACACTCATGAAGAATTAATTAGTGTAAATGTGTGTTAATATGTGTGACTGTGCTTTGTACATGAAGGCATAACACAGTATGATCCAGAATTAGCCCGTTAGTGTGTTAGAGGTTGTTTCTGTTGGCAGAAATGTATGCAAATATTACAGCAGTCTTTGCATTTATGATATATTAGAACTTGTCAAGCAATATAAAAAATGTGTTAGAGATTAGCCTATAGTAGTGGAATACTTGTCACATTCAGTATTAGATATAAGATTTTACACAGGATTTTAACATTACTAAAAATGATATGAAAGGCTCAACTACAATTTTTTTAAAATATATTGCTAAAAACCCTGCTTGTTAAAGTGTGCAGTTCAAGAGTGTCAAACTCATTGCAATTCACGTACTTTAGGAAGTTTGTAGTGTAAAAACAAGTGCAAAGTGCAGGCTTTTGATATTTGCCCTGTTGAAACCCATTTTAATATATTTGACATAATTTTGAGTACAATTATTTTTTATTATTTGTTATTTATATGGATATAGTACATGTGTAGCATTCATTTCATTGTGTAGTAAATTACTTTAAATGTTTAGTAATATTTATCAAGTGAAAAAAGTTTATTAAGTTTTCCAAAAAAAAAACCAAACTTATCTAGGAACATTGTACATGCACTCAAAAAAAAATTCTGCCCAAAATGCTGACTTTAATTAATTTAATTAGATGTAAATATTCCGTGTAATTTTGTTATATAAGTACAATGTAAAATGTTACATTTAATGGAATCTGGTCAAATGAAATTTACTTGATTGGTATACATTCAATTTATACCAAGCACATTTTCCTTAAAGATTAAATATTTAAATAAATAAACCTTTGATTTTATATATTTCAGTTTAATTTTACTCAAATTATTGCTTCATGTTTATTGAGGGTGAAAAATCTTTTTTTTTTTTTGAGTGTGTATTCAAATTGTTATGTATTTAAACTGTTATAACCTGTTACTGTAATGTACATAAGAAAGTCATAATAAAAGAATGTGATATTTAGAATCTCCATATATCATTCCCTATATGTTATCAATACAAACAATGGCAGTAAGAAACATAGTTTTAAATAGCTCTAATAGCATTAGTATCACTTTGCCCTTCAGATCAATCTATTGACCTTGAAGGAGAGTTCAAAGGTCAAATGTGACATGATATTTTAAATCCTTATACGGTACTTTCTATGTTGACATATAATCATAGTTTAGAAGTTATAAGGCTTTTTGTCCATTTTCGACCAATAAATCACTAAGTTGACCTTGAAGACCTTGGTGGATATAAGCCAAATTTTAATGTATTGTTAACATGACCTCACTCTACACCCCTACAAAGTTTTATCAGAATTCATTCAAAACTTTTCGAGCAAATGTGTTAACAGAAAGAATGACACGCACGCAAACGCTACCAAAAACATAACCTCCTTGGCAGAGGTAAAAATGATACCTCCAAATGTATCCCTTTGCTTTAATTGTAAATATGTACATGTTCACTTTTAATGAATCATCCATTTACAAAACAGATGATTAACAGCCATGTCTTAGTAACATTAAGTCTGTTTTTTAAAATTGACTTTACTGTCCCTGCATGCACATTAAAATTATGGATAGCAGTGGATGTGAAAAAGCAAAAAACCTTCAGAGTTTTAAGAACAAACCTGCAGTGTTTTATTTCTTTATAATCCAAACAACTTGAAATACTTTTAATTGCCATAATTGTCACTCTTTGTATCCCTTACAGCAGGAAAAGCAGTGCATGGAAAAAATTGAGCTATTAATGATTTAACAACAATTTTCATACATTATATGCCATCATTGAAACTTTGGTAGGCCAGTTTTGGCCCCCGGGCAGTATGTTTGACGCCCCTGGTGTAGGTGTTTAGTGAGTAAAAATAAGAACTATGATTATGACTTTCATCCTTTGAGTCCATAAACTGGTTCAATATGCAATAACCTGAACACAGGAAGCACTTAACTACTGCTACTAGCCCTGAAAAATGCAGTGGACAGAAAATGTACCGTGTGACAAAAGTGGACTGTAGCTGAACTTAGTTCATTGCATTGGTGAGTGCACTCATTTGCATGAAGGTCAACTTTTTCCTCAGTAAAGGAAATACTTTTTCACCTTTTAACAGCAAAAGTTCAACAAAGTTAAACATTTTCACTCTGTATCACTAGATAGAGTTTAAAATTACACACCCAGCCACAGAATCTTGGAGGTTTAAGTCACAGCATTCTAAGAGGTTCTGCAATTTCTGACATTTTTCAGCTCAGATGATGGGTAATCTAATAACGTTACGAGGACAGCCACGGCAATTGTGTGAATCCGCATGTTCAAGTGTTATTTGTCATGTTGCTGTTGCCGTGGAGTTTTATTGGATGATTACATGGAGATTTATTTAGCTGGGTGTGAACATGAAAACTCTCAATATTTTTTTATATGCTGAAAGAGGTCAAACAATTGGTTTGTCCATTGTAAATACGCTCTGTAAAAATATCAAATTGAAAGAAGGAACTCCTCGGTTAGAGCTGAACTGAAACCAGTGAATTAAGCTGGGGGTAAACTAAGCTGTAATGACTGACTTTTCAGTTGTCAATGCCTGAATCACCTAGACGTACAAAAAACAGCGCCAAGTTCTGACTGATTTGTCTATAGGCAGTAATTGTGTTATTCTGTGTGGCCTACAGAGATATGGCATGAGTGTTACACAGTCCCATGACTGCTCATGATCAGCAAAAAAAACGTGGTCATTGTGCTGTCATTGGACCTAGTTGAGGTAAATAAAGGGAACGTGATCTGGTGGACACAACATTTGTCATAAGCTGTACATTTTACTGTTTTGTATTGCCTGAAACTTTAAGCACACGATACAATTTTGCGTTTTGTGTTTTCCCCTTTGCTTTATGTTATTGCATTTTTAGCATTATCTTAAGACCACCTTATCTTTCATTTCAGCGGCATGTGAAATTTAACACTTAAGGATAGTTTGATGAAGGTGTCATCAATAAACATAAAATCCTCTGCTGCATCTTAAAATGTTATTTAAGCTGCAGTATACTTTTTCCACACATGCTTTCGACACGCAGGGAGTGGCATTATTCTGAAAGTGGAGTGATAAAGTGAGGAGGGGCCAAACGCTGAGAGGATTTAAAGCTATAAAAGACTGTTTCTTCGTACTCCAAGTCAACTTTTTGACCTAAACCACAGCACATCCTGCTCCTGTACGCACCTGAGGACTAGAGACAAGTTAAGGTAACTTCCATTCTTATTTTTTTTTAATCTGTTGCAGCCCTTAAAAATTTCTTTTATTTTAACGGATCCGACACAGAATGGCTCGCTCCATCTCTGGATCCTGGGATAGCTTTGCAAATGCTGCTCAAAAACTCCTTCTCTAACACAAATGGGTAAATTTAAAAATACAACTAATTTATATATATATAATCAATATTTAGTGTGACCACCCTTTGCCTTCAAAGCAGCATCAATTCTTCTAGGTACACTTGCACACAATTTTTGAAGGAACTCGGCTGGTAGGTTCTTCCAAACATCTTGGAGAACTAACCACAGATCTTCTGTGGATGTAGGCTTCCTCACATCCTTCTGTCTCTTCATGTAATCCCAGACACACTCGATGATGTTGAGATCAGGGCTCTGTGGGGGCCATACCGTCACTTCCAGGACTTCTTGTTCTTCTTTACGCTGAAGATAGTTCTTAATGACTTTGGCTGTATGTTTGGGGTCATGTCCTGCATTTTGTGAATTGATAGAAATAACCAATCATTATTTATATTTCTGAAAGCATTCTTTGTTTACAGCATTTTTTCACACCTGCTTAAAACTTTTGCACAGTACTGTATATATACATATATATATATGTAATGTGTGTGTGTGTGTGTCTGTGAAAACAATGACATATTAATCCATTTGTACAGTGTTTAAGGCAAAAATGTTAAACAGTTGCTTATTGACACATCCAGCAGACATGAATCAA
>VUQS01038473.1:4295-22257 GCA_015108495.1 Heterochromis multidens | reverse complement strand
TTTCACCACAAAATTCTACACACAAAACCCCATAATGAAAAAGTGAAAATATTTGCTTGAAATTCTTGTAAATTTATATATATATTTAAATATATATATATATAAAAAAAAAAAACATGTACATAAGTATTCACAGCCTTTGCTCAGTACTTTGTTGAAGCACCTTTGGCAGCAAATACACTAGAGATGTTCAATTGGGTTCAAGTCTGGGCTCTGGCTGGGTCACTCAAGGACATTCACAAAGTGGTCCCGAAGCCACTCCTTTGTTATCTCGCTGTAGGGAAGGTATTGGTCAGGTGATGAGTGCTGCCTGGTTTCCTCCAGACATGACGCTTGGCATTCAGGCTAAAGAGTTGAATCTTTGTTTCATCAGACCAGAGAATTTTGTTTCTCACGGTCTGAGAGTCCTTCAGGTGCCTTTTGGCAAACTCCAGGTGGGCTGTCATGTACTTTTTACTGAGGAGTGGCTTCCGTTTGGCCACTCTACCATACAGGTCTGATTGGTGGAGTGCTGCAGAAATAGTTGTCCTTCTGGAAGGTTCTCCTTTCTCCACAGAGCAACACTGGAGCAGAATGACCATCGGGTTCTTGGTCACCTCCCAGACTACGGTCCTTCTGCCCCAATCGTTCAGATTGGCTGGGCAGCCAGCTCTAGGAAGAGTTGTGGTGGTTCCAAACTTCTTTCATTTATGGATGATGGAGGCCACTGTGCTCACTGGGACCTTCAATGCTGCAGAAAGTTTTCTGTACCCTTCCTCAGATCTGTGCCTCAATACAATCCTGTCTCAGAGGTCTACAGACAATTCCTTGGACTTCATGGCTCGGTTTGTGCTCTGACATGCACTGTCAACTATGGGACCTTATATAGACAGGTGTGTACAACTGAGCTCAATTCTGAATGTCATGGCAAATGCTGTGAATAATTATGTACATGTTATGTTTTTGTTTTTTATTTTTAATAAATTTGCAAGAATTTCAAGCAAACTTTTTTTTTCACTTTATGGGGTATTGTGTGTAGAATTTTGAGGTGAAAAATGAATTGAATCCATTCTGGAATAAGGCTGTAACATGACAAAATGTGAAACAAGTGAAGTGCTGTGAATACTTTCTGGATACACTGTATGAAACTGTGACAGAAGCTTGCCCCATTAAGACTAAAGTGGCACTAATCTATTTCGAAGCCATCTGTACACACTGCTAAATCCTGAGTTGATATTCCATGACGTAATGTGACAAAATCACCATACCCCTAAATTAAAAACAACGGCTGTGCTGTGATTTTTAGATTAGCATGTAAAATGACTGCTTATATTAAAAAAAAAAAGCAACAGAATGATTGTGATCAAATTTTCTTTTCTGCCTAGAACTCTTCCTAACTTACTGAAATGACCTGAACTATGTAAGGGGCAGCCATAATAAGAGACAGTCAAATGTTCACAATTCTGAGGAAAAGTCTCTCGGTGTTTCCTTTCTTATCTGTTAGCAGAGGAAAGGAAAGGAGAAAATACTGTTCCTTAGTCCAAAACACCATCCTTCCATTCACAAAAACAAACATCATGACTTACAAGGAATGCATCTTATGCCTTTATTAATAATATACTGACATCTTTTGAACTTTCATTGATGTGTTAAACACAAATGACCCATTCATCATTGTGTCTGCTAATCTTTATTTCTTTATAGAAATTCCAGCCTCAGATCAATGTCAAATTTTTCACCCATTTGTCCACATTCATACAGCCTGCATAAAACCAAGTTAAGTAGCCGTTTGTAAATGCAGTCACATTCTCTGAACACTGTAGCTGTCTTTTCATAAGTCTTTTTGAATTCTCTTTTATATCTTTCCTTGACCTCATAACACGTTTCAAGAAAAGGTTTTTAGGGAAAGACACAGGAGGTCATTTTTTGACCACGTCTGTTATCTGCCCTGTGATCAACTGAATGTGCCGTGCTGTTCTTATACTGGCCGCTCCTCTCCATCACCCATAGACTTCTTCCGGAAAGGTTTGTGGGCTGCAGAAATACTCTTGGATATATAGCATCAAGCACTGAAACAACCCGTTAACTTATACCAATGTGCTACAGTGCAAACACTTAAATTGTGAAGTACATTGTGACAAATTAATAACTGAAAAATGTATTTATTTATTTAAAAATGTATTCTCTTCCACAAAATTCAACTCCACTGTCTTGGTCTGCAGCTGGTGTTGGCAGCTGGTTGTTTTATGACTGGCAGACTTTGTAGGGTGAGGTCAGAGATTACCATGAGAATCATAAAAATACTTTTGGTTTAACATACAATCAATGTGTTACACTGACACCACTGCACTGGTAATCACAACGCTGGACTAAGTTCTTGTTAATTTATTGACTAACAAGTGAGAAATGCTGCTTGCTTAAGAAAACTAGGGACCCTTTCTCACATCTTGAATACATTATTCTGTTAACCTTTCCCAAACTGAAACTCTTGGGATGAGATTCCAGTTTGTAATGGGACTCATATGGCCTGTCTGATGTGAAATCAGGAGTAAGGAATGATTTGAGAGTACACTGTAATTAGAATTTGATGTTATTTGCTGCCTGTATAACATTAACTATACAAATGCAAGTCTCAAGTGAATGAAAATCTCTGTTTTCAGTCTCTGAAATGATGCCATTGTAGCACCATATATGCAAAACATACAAATAAAATACACAGATGCAAAAAATGTATGCGGTTCCTCTTTAGTCAGCCTGACACATAGGAAATATAGGGCTTCTTAAAGAACATCAGCAAGGTGTACAACACTTAGATCATATGACAGTAACAGTTTATAATAAATATTCTTTATTAGGAATAAAGACAGTGACAGAAAAATAGATTGAGCCATCCTGCCCCAGCATGCCTGGATTCCAACGTAAGACTGCTGCCTGTCGTGCAATAAAGGCCTCATCGGATAGTAATGGGAATGCTTAGATAGATCCAGAAGAACATCACAGCCTACATCAGTAAGGCCCAGAACTGTTTTTAGAAATGACTTAAACTGTTGGACTGTTATTACTACTATTACTACCAACATAAATCCACTCTAATGATAAAGAAGAGTGGAAACGCTTTACTAAGTATGAGGTTAGTGTCTTTATTGAATTTAATATATGGTTTAAATGATTATTGGCTTACACCACTAAAAGAAATGTACCTCTTGTGATGTCCCACTACAGCTACTAAAGATCATCACAGATGAATATTTCATTAGGATGAAGTGTGTTACACTGTTGTGTGCCTCATCACATGCAACAGGTCATGTGGTACAATAGTGTATTAAAAGACAAAGTACACTCAGTAGCACACCTTAATGTACTGGCCATGTTATCGTGTCCATTTATCCTAAATGCTTCTGTTCCACATACCCATGCACTCATATGATGAGCCAGGAGTATTCTAGCTTGGATCTCAGTCAAAAGCTAACAAATGTTCCAGTGGACGGATGGAAACATTTGAAAGAGCTCTCTGACTTTTCCAGACTAAGCTGAAACAGTGGGAGTGAAAAGATAGACAAAAAGCTTCCTTTATGTCCCTGAAACAACAACAACAAATCCACAACCAAAACAAAAACTCCTCAACACTAATCCTGACTTTAGCTTCCAAGCCTCTCACCCAGGTTGTATTTATAGCACAATTACCTCAGTGGGAAAGCATGCAAATTAGTTTTCCCTCAATTCAACTTTATCTATAGTTAATTTTCTGTAATATATTAGGATATTTATATATTGAGTTATTGTATTATTAGAGCCATTTGTAATATTCTGTAATCTGTAATATATTGTATTATTTAATACTGGTATTTTAACTTGTTAATTACTGTTCTTACTGTCCTGGAGCAACTGTGACCACATAATTTCCTCAGGGATTAATAAAGTATTCTGATTCTGATTAAAAATAACCTTAATACAGCTGGGTTAGCTTATATAGCCAACAACATTTTTGCATTTGTAAATATGAACCTAAAAACAGGAGAAAGGCTCCCCACATTACCCATTACATATCCCAACATATCACCTTTGGCTCCACTTTATTTCAACACTGCGCCCAAGTCAAAAGATGCAAGAGGAGTGTTAGGAAAGACTGAGGGTGAGCCACTGGAGTATTTCATTTAAGAGATCAACACAGTCAGTGTTGATAATGATAAATCAAGCAAATCACTGTAATTTCTAGGCACAAACACAGAGTCAGTGGTCATTTGGATCATAACTTCATCAGTTCTATATGGACCCTTGACCGTTCTATATGGAAATGGGGCTGAAAGGGATGTTAATGAGCTGTTCGGGACATTTGCCAAGGAAGAAAAGATACCACAACCATTTAATCTAATACTGCTACCAGCAGTGAGCCAATGCTGGGCAGCACATCATGTTCAATAAAAGCTCCCATTAAACTAAATCACTACGACTTCCAACGGATGTAACTCTGAGGTCACTGTTAAAGAGATATTTCACAATAGAAAATGAACAGTGTTCATTTCCTTGCAGTCCATAGCTTTACAAATTTAGAGTATTTACCTGCAGCTCCAATGGAGCTATACAGACAGTATATTTACAAGGATCGGTTGTAGCCATGGCTGTCGGTGCTGCGCTCATAGAGAACTGAAGCTTCTCCCCAACCACACTGCAGCAAGCGGCCTGTTGGGAGGACAAAGTAAGGCATTAGTTTAATGTAAACCTCCCGAGAATGTTGGAGCTAAGGCAGTGACAGCAATTTGCATGCTACTCATGTGGTTATACCGTGTCATTTGAATGCAGGTCAAATAGAAAGGAAGCCCAGAATTTGAACTAAACTAAAAGGTGCTGTATGTGAATGCATGCGTAAATGTCACGCTTCATTGATAATACATTCATGTTACTGTGATTGTGGTCTAATTTAAACTAGAATTATCACCTTGTGGTTATATGTTTACATCAACCAGTCAAACTGAAGTTTTACATGTCTGTCCAAACTTGTTTCAATATCCAATTCAGTATCTGACCCACTGTAACAACACTATCTCTCTCTCTCTCCCACCCCCCCCAGGAGGTTTAAATATGACCAGAAAAGTGCTTCTGCAAAACATCATGGGTTGCAGTAAAAATATCTTTTTACACCCATCCATCCTCTTAAAAACTCATCCAATTCAGGGTTGAGGTGGGGCTGGAGCATTTCCCAGCTGACTTTGGGTGAGAGGCAGGGTACACCCTGAACAAGTCACCAGTTCACAACAGGGCTAACACAAAGAGACAGGTCGTTCACTCTCACACCCTCACATATGGCCAATTTAGACTCACCAGTTTATCTAATAAGAACGTCTTTGGACTGTGGGAGGAAACTGGAACACCTGGACAGAATCCAAGCAACTACATGCAAAATCTACAACGATTAAATGCAACTTTAACTGAGTACCAGAGGTAATATATGTTTTAGAAACATATTTATTCAGCAAATTAACTCTGACTTCAGTAAAGAGTGCATGTTTTTGAGATCAGTGTAGTATTAGATCACTGTAAGGGGGAAGCTAAACATAAACAAAGATACTGGTGCATTCCTGGCTGCCTGCTCCTCCTTAGTGCTGAGCTTGACAGCTTTATAAGCTTCTTAAAAAACACACACACACACACACAGCATGTGGTAAAAATAAACCTCTGCTCATTAAACTCCCTGCACTCAATAGAGTACCTGGTATTTTGGTTTATATCTTGATGATCACAAAGAAAAGGCTGAGTTTGCATTGGAAGCACTACAAAGCCAACTAGGCCAAAAACACAGTGAGCAATATGTCCCTATCTGACTTACAACTTACAATTTCTAGTTACAGTTTCTGATACAGGTTGGCAAACAATCTGTATGACCAATAAGTGCATCACAGTTATTCAAGCATAATCCCTTTTAATTAATAGGCATATTTACGCCTGATAAAATAATAAGTAGATCAGTTTTCCGAATGTAAATTAACTGAGAAAAGCCTGTAGTAAAGTTGGAAAGTCAATGAGTCAGTGACTGTCTACCATAAATGGTACAAAGGTGTTTTTTGCTGTAAAAAAAAAAAAATAAATAAAAATGAATTGAGTACCTTGTTGCTGGCAGACTTCTGAAAGCTGGACACTTTGCTAACCATGAGATCTGATGCTTCAAGACCATCCTCTTCAAATGTCAGCAGAACGGCACCCTGGTGAGGAAGAAGACAGAAACTTTAAAACAACAAACACCTACTTTACAACTTGCATTCCTGGAAAGATGTTACCAAGGAATCTGGGCTCGTATGACACTGGCACCGTCAATAAATGTGTTCTGGCTTGAAAATTCCATGAAAGCTGGTTCACAGGTGCTGCAAGAAGGTTGAGCTTTCACACTGCAAACATGTCTCTAATGTCAAAGTGAGGGCTGTGATTTTATTTTAAAAAGGGGGAAATTTCTTTATAGCATACATGAGGAGATTTTGTAATCCTGTCACATTATATGGCAGGACGTACTTTTATTGAAGTCACCTGCCACACAGTAGAGCAGTGGCTTGGCGGTCATGAGACTCACCTCTCGCTTCCTTGACTCGTCATTCAAACCTCTGCACCAAGCTCTTCTCCACTGACTCTTCCAGCTTTTCAGTGACAGCGCCCATCCCAGCAGAGCGACGGCTTCCTCCTCCTCTGCCGCAGCACTGTCCTTTTCTGCTGCTCCCTGCTTATTTCCTACAAGTCTATGTTGGAAGTACTGTACGAAATACAGTATAAGAGTAACCAGGGATGCGATAAACAGCGTGACCATACATAGCCACTGCGGATCCTCCAAACCAAAATATGAACTGGAACTTTCCAAGTCGGACATTCTTTGGGAATATAAACGATAATCTGCACTTAACACACCGGGTCCTCTGAGGATTTTCCTGCCAACCTCATGTTAGTTATTTGGTTAAGGAACGGCGAAATCAATGAAGTCAATCACCCAAAACTGATAACAGCACAAACATCAACCTCCAGTACAAATTCTGCTTATCGTTAGCCATGCTCCAGCGCTGCCATACAGAGCTTCCAAACTACGCAAGCTGGCTGTAGAGAGCTAAACCATTGTCAAAAAAAACTAAAGGTAACCTGCGTTAAAAGAAACCTGCAGCCCACTCCTCCTCTCATTGAATGCGGCTGTTAGCTTAGTAAGCTAATTTTCGCTACGGTTCGTTAACTAGCTATTCCTCGTTAGCTACGGAGCCGTAAAAGTTTCCCAAAACGGACTTATATGTCCGAGCTTCGTGCTTATACTCCAGCAGACGATATCCAGACAAAGAGTAACATTCCCGGGAAAAACATCCTGCAGGGAAAGAGCGCAGCGTGACCCGCTGGACTAGTTTCAGTCTGACTGTCCAAAGTTGTCGCTCACAGACGGATATGTGGCACAAACTGTAACTCCCAGAATGCACAGCGACATTGGCGAGAGGTTTGTTGTTGTTGTCGAGAGCTCAAGGGAACTAAAGTTGTATTTCCCAGCTGAAGCTGCAACTGGGCTTTTAGAATATTGCTTTTATTAGTAATGAGCTAACATAAGATTAGTGTAGTCCCATTTTTAGGTCGAACTTAAGGGAAAACAAATCCGAGCTGGTATTTTGAACTACGCGACTTCCCGTAGCTCGTCCTGTTGCTCATCACTTCCTCTCTTGCTCTGTTTGTAGTAGTAAACAATTAGCTAGCTAGCGTTTAGGACAATGCATCGACGCCCAGTGAGCACGATTGTCACGCGGAGGTTGTGTATTCCCAATTAAAACTCTGTTTTGTATTTTAACATACAATCAAACACTGGATTAAATATTCCACCGCCATTCGTGGACGTAAACAGTATACCTTCGTCATTTGCCGTTGTCTAGCTGCTATACAGTAGCTATCGCCGTCCTACTCGACTCTTGCCCTTCGTTAACAGACATAACTTTACATTCGCAATGAATTGTCGCTCGGAGGTTCTTGAGGTAACTGTGGAGGCGAGACAGGTGGAAGAAGCTATGCTGGCTTTGCTGCACACAATCTTACTGCACCGCAGCACCGGGAAATTTCACTACAAAAAGGAAGGCACCTACTCCATCGGCACTGTGGGCACACAAGACATCGACTGCGACTTCATAGATTTCACCTTCGTCAGGGTGTCCTCAGAGGAGCTGGACAGGATGATCAGGAAAGCGGTGTCTGAATTCAAGGTAACTGTCGGTTTTAACATGTGATTGTTGACTCGTGTTGTGAGGCCTATAATTTTAACTGTGCTTTTGTTGCAGGATGCTTTGAGCAACTCGGGCAGCGACGGCATGGGACAGATCTCCCTGGAGTTCTTCCAGAAAAAGAAGTCTCGCTGGCCTTTCTCTGACGAGTGCATCCCGTGGGAAGTGTGGAGCATCAAGGTGAATGTTGTCAACCTGGCCAATGAGCAAGAGAGACAGATCTGCAGGGAGAAAGTGGGTGAGAAGCTGGGTGAGAAGGTGATCAACGTGGTTGAGGTCATAAATCGCCACGAATACCTGCCAAAGATGCCCACCCAGTCAGAAGTGGACAATGTGTTTGACACCAGCCTCAAAGATGTCCAGCCATACCTTTACAAAATCACATACCAGATCACTGACTCACTGGGTACCTCTGTTAGCACCACTATGAGAAGGTTGATTAAGGACACACTAGCACTGTGAGGGGAAAATATTGATGGTATGGATCTTTCATATGTCTGTGGTCCTGCTGTTATTTTTTTCCCTGTGTTTTGTCAGCTATACACCTGGAACAATGACACAGTGTCAGTATAACAATGTTCTGATGTCTTTGTTGTGGTTCTGGTATCATTTATACCTTAAGATACTTAATTATGTAATCTTTATTTGAAGAATATTTGGCTTTTGCAAGCTTTCCTTTTTCTCTCAAACACACTAGCAAACAACTGTGTTAAATTCAGTTAAATTCCTTAAAATGTTCTCTTCTTGATAATGTCATCAGTGCATTACTGTAAATTTTGAATAACAATAAATGTTAACTTTAATTACAGCCATAGCTCTTGACCCAAAACATTGCTTCCATAGGCCTATCCTTACACTGGATCAGCGAAAAGTTTTTATGCAAAAGATCTGGCAGAGTTTGGGAACAGATTTCCTCATCTGTGTGAAAACTTCCTCTCTGCACGTAGTTTCATGGGGAGTATGACCTTCCACATGAGGAAGGACAGGATTTCCAGCTTGCCACTTTTCCACATTGAAGCAAACACTTCCTAAGTTCACTCCCTCGTTTCCAGCCAGAAACTGCCACCATGGCCTGCAGTTTGAAAAACATCCCTGTTTTCAGGACACTCTGCTTGCCAAGAGGAAAATGACATGTGTGCCAACTTCTGTGTGCTATGAGGTGGTCTAATTATTTGTTCTTTAGTATGGGGAAAAAGTGTAGAACATGTTCAAGACAGTTTCTCACTAAATCTAAGGCCTACTACAGTGCTGTGAAAAAGTATTTGCTCCCTTCCTGATTTTTTTTTTTTTGCATATTTGTCACATTTCAGATCATCAAACACATTTTAATATCAGACAAGAGATAACCCGAGTAAACACAAAATGCAGTTTTTAAATGATGATTTCATTTATTTAGGGAAAAAAGCTATCCAAACCTACCTGGCCCTATATGGAAATGTAATTGCCCATTCTTATTAAATCATGAATTAACTGTGACTAACCACATTTTTTTTTTTTTGGAAAGCTGAGTTTAATTTCACTAGCCACACCCAGGCCTGTTGAATTAAGAAATAACTTAAATAGAACCTGTCTGACAAATTGAAGTAGGCTAAAAGATCTCAAAAACCAACACATCATGCCACACATGCCAACACATCATAAAAAAAACACAAGAATAGATGAGAAACAAGATAATTGACATCAATCTGGAAAGGGTTACAAAACCCTTTGTACATTCAGTCAGTAAGGCTTTGGGACTCCAGTGAACCATGGTTAGAGCCATTATCCACAAATGGAGTAAACTTGGAACAGTGCTGAACCTTCACAAGAGCGGCCGGCTTACCAAAATTATTCCAAGAGCGCATCAATGACTCATCCAGGAGGTCACAAAAGAACCCAGAAGAACATCTAAAGAACTGCAGGCCTCACTTGTCTCAGTTAAGGTCAGAGTTCATGATTCAACAATGAGAAAGAGACTGGGCAAAACCGGCATCCATGGGAGAGTTCCAAGGAGAAAACCACTGCTGACCAAAAAGAACAACAAAGGCTCGTCTCACATTTGCCAAAAAACATCTTGATGATCCCAAAGACTTTTGGGAAAATATTCTGTGGACTGACGAGACAAAAGGTGAACTTTTCAGAAGGTTTGAGGTTCCTGTTACATCTGGTATCAAACTAACACAGCATTTCATAAAAAGAACATTATACCAACAGTCAGGTGGTAGTGTCATGGTCTGCGGCTGCTTTGCTGCTTCAGGACCTGGACGACTTGCTGTAATTGATGGAACCATGTATTCTGCTCTCTACCAGAGAGTCCTAAAGGAGAATGTCCGGCCATTAGTTCATGCCCTGAATCTGAAACACACTAACAAGCCCACCTATGAATGGCTAAAAAAAACAAAATGAAGTTTTTGGATGGGCCTAGTCAAAGTCCAGACTTAAATCCGATTGAGATGCTTTGGCATGACCTTAAACAGGCCGTTTATGCTTGAAAATCCTCCAGTGTTGTTGAATTAAAACAATTCTGCAAAGAAGAGTGGGCCAAAATTCCTCCACAGTGATGTGAAAGACTCATTGCCAGTTATCGCAAATGCTTGATTGCAGTTCTTGCTGCCAGGGGTGGCACAACCAGTTATCAGGTTTAGGGGGCAATTACTTTTTCACACAGGCCCAGGTAGGTTTGGAAAGCTTTTTTCCTTTAATAAATGAAATCATAGACTTGGCCATTGAAGAATATCCCATTTCTTTGCTTTGGGTCTTTAACGTTTGTCCTGTGGAGCACTGTCCGATCAGTTTTGTAGCATTTGACTGAATCTGAGCAGAGTATAGCCCAGTACACTTCAGAATTCTTCTGTCAACAGTCACATCATCAATAAACACTAGTGACCTTGTTCTACTGGTAGCCATACATGCACTGCCATAACATTACCTCTACCATGTTTGACAGATGATGTGGTATGTTTCAGATCAAGAGCCGTTTCTTTCCTTATCCATATATTTCTCTTCCCATCATTCTGGTACAAGATAATCTTGGTATCATCTGTTCAAAGAGTTGTTTTTTTTTTTGTTTGTTTTTTTTCCAGAACTCTGCAAGATCTTTCACGTTTTCTGGCAAAGTCTAATCTAGCTTTCCTGGTCTTGAGTGTAGACTTTGACAATGATTCGCCTACCTCCTCAAGAGTTTTCTATACTTGGTTAGATGTTGTGAAGGAGTTTTTCTTAAGCAAGAAAAAAAAACAAAAACTCTGTGATCATCCACTTTAGTAGTCTTTCCAGGCCTTTTGGTGTTGTTGAGCTGGTCAGTGCATTCCTTCTTTTTAAGAATGCACCAGATTGTAGAGCTGACCACTCCTAAATGTTTTTGCTCTCTCTCTCTGAAAGGTTTATTTTGGTTTTTCAGCCTAATGCTGCCTAATTGAAAATGGGGGACTGTGTACAAAATGGCTATAATTCTTAAACAGTTTGTGTAAAAACAGTTTTTGTAAAAACCCCTTAAATTAAAACTGAAAGTCTGCACTAGTCACATTGCAATCATTTGATTTAATATCCACTGTGGTGGTATGAAAAAGGTAAAATGACAAAAACTGTGTCATTGTCCAATTACTTGTGTGCCTAATTGTATATTCACCTTTTCACACACATTCCTGCAGCACTTTATTCTATGCATTTAAAAGCTTAATCTACCTAGTGGCAATATATGGCCAATTTAGAGTCACCAATTAGCCTAACACAAATGCCATCAGACTGTGGGAAGAACATGCAAAAATCGAACCCTGAACCCTCTTGCTCCCCCTTGACACCTACAGTTGAAATTGCTAAGTGCAGAAATGGTTGATGAACTACTTAAAATGAGCTGAGAGGCCTGCATAATCTGACCTGAGGTTTAGTTCCCCCCTAAATCTAAATAACTCCAATACCACAAGTGATTGTTTATATATGTATATAATATATATACTCCATTGTTACTCTTTATTACAGAAGTGAAGCACAAAAACTGTAGAAAAACCTAAACACAAAACAGCTGCAAGTTTCAAAAAGCAACAGTAATGCAACCAATGTTGATACAAATATTCATTATTGCAGTGAGAGCACAGGAATACTAAAAAGATCAAACTCTTGGTTTACTAACAAAATTGGTACAAAATCAAGAATACAAACACTTCCATGTACACAAGTCTATAAGCATTCCTGTGAAACTTTCAGAAAGTCTTTCTCACAAGAAATTAAGAGCACTATTATCAATACAGAAATTCAGCAAAGAATTTAACATCACAATGCAGCTTGCATTAATCATTTAGTGGAAAACAAAGTCCATTAGTTCATATGGAGTTCTGTCTGAAGTCTCCCAATCAGCAATAATAATTTATGACAAAGTTCTAATCTATCAAGCCGAAGCAGAAGTATATACTTGTACAAGAATACATTTGTAAAACAACTGGAATACAATCAAAACACAATCTTTATTTTTTAAGAAATCTTTAGGAAGCAGGAACACTCTGTGACCATTCATAGAATAAAAGATTTGCTGTCTCATGCCTTACCTCCTCTTGATGCCGCCACCTTGAGATGCCTGAGTCATAAGTCGTCTGAAGCTGTTGTGCTTTCATGTAAAATAACAGACAAAATATTTTGTAAAGTTGCATAAGGCCATCAAAGCACTGTAAAGCTCACTTAATAATCTAATGTGTTCAATTGCAAAAATTCTATCAGTGTATTTACATAACACTGGTGCTGTACTCAGCTGGCAGATTTGAGTGATTCAGACATTGTGACAATGTTTCATATAAACAAACTACTTTTAGAGTTTTTAATTTATCATTTAATCAAAACCATAAATTATATTACCATACTGCAGTGCTTTTTTTTAAAAAAATCTTCTGAAAGCTTGCTCACTGAAAATATTTCATATTGATTATGAGCCAAATACTGGAATGATTTCTAGTATTTAGGATGCTATGAAATCAATATTTTTTTCAATGACATCCTGCATGGCTACTAGTGCACTGGGCTGAGCACCTTTTTCAGCATCATTTAGAGACTTTATAGTCATTTAACTTCAGAAAATATTTTTTTTTTTTTCTAAATCTTCTAGTTGATTGCATTGTTTCATTAATGTGTAACAGTGGAGCTGATTCAGCAGGCTAATCATTAGGAAGATACTGTACTTTGTGGGCACTGAATGATGACTGTAAGTACAGTAAGTGCTATAACTGTCTTATACTGAGCATCTTATTCAATTTTCCTATTAAACCAGTTGACACAAATGAAATAAGACTCAAACATAAGAACAAATGAATGCTACGCATGAAAAAAAAATTATACAGATACTTTTTCTCACTTTTACTCCTGCAGCCTAAAATCTCAGTTATGGAAACATACTGATCCAAGCAGTCACTGAGGATTATATCTTCCTACCAGAATCAAAAAAGTGCATATTGAATACATTGTTGAGGCCACCAATAATATCTTAAGGGATGTCAATCACATTTATACAAAAGCGAAAGCTAATCTTTAAATGAACTGCAGCCTCCAAAATTTTAAAGCACTTTTTCCACACTCTGAGAGAACAATGTAAACAGTTGTCCCATCTTTTGCTCTACCTTTAAGTCAAAAGCGGCACAGCGAAAAGCATTGAGGGGTGCAACTCTGTACCTTGTTTTCTTAAAACACCTAGATAGGTAAATACAACTAGACAACTAAAAGAGGTTTGAAACAGATAAATTCATATAGATCATTTTGCAAGAAAAAAACATTTATAGTCATCTCTTCTCACAGAGGAATCTAGCACTTGATTGCACATTCACGTTTACACTTCTAAATGAACATGGCCACTTTAATATATGACATTGGAGGCAAGCGAATAAGCTATACATTCAAAGTCTTTTGTTTGTAGGCTGAGGTGTGTTTATTCTGATAGTAAGTATTGTCTCCCAAGACAAACTCACTGCTATCTGCCATCTGATGCTTACATGTGGCTGTGACTCTGTTCATGGCTCCATAGACTGAAGGCTGTCTTGAAGGTCCTGTGGCAGAGTTTACACATGTACTGCCTCTTAAATGTCAGGGCAGAGAGAGATGGTGCATGGTAAAAGAGTGTGTCAGATTCCTGAGGGCCACCTGGATTCTCCATGCTGTTTGACCTTGATAGAGGGCTTTGGCTGCTGGTTTGCCGTTCCAGTTCGGGCCTCTTGGTCTTGCTTACCAATGAGCTGCAGGGATCTGGGCTGCTGGACTCCTCAGCTGACACTGCTGCAGCAGAGACTGGTGCTGCCTGAGTAGATATGAGCAGAGAGGCCTGTGGGGAGGGACGATCTGAAGGGGTAAGCGGAGGGGAAGGGCTGAGAGGTGATGGGTGTCTGTCGAACTCTTTGGCTCCGGGTTCATTAGCAGTCGACATGTGGGACTGGAAGTGGCTCCAAAGGCGGAAGTTGGTCCTGAAGGCTTTGTTGCAGATGTGACAAATGAATGGTTTGATGTGGCATAGCAGCTCCTGGTGTCGTTCCAGGTCTTTGCGAGAGCTGAAAAGATTTCCGCATTTCTCGCATGGCCACACACCGGGTTCTTCGGAGCCGATTTTGGCAGCATCTGGGTTGTCCCTCTCACTCACAGCCTCCTCTAACGGCTCTTCCTTTACTACCAGCTTGCCATGGTGGCCCATGCTCAGGTCTTCAGGCACATAGGAGGAGGAGTCTTCAGAGTCATACATAGGTGGACCTGAGGAATCACTGTAACTGATGTTCTCTCTTGTGCTCTCACTTGTTAGAGGCTCATCACTGTAATGTTCCTCTTTGAGCATTTCAAATGCCTCTTCATTGTTCTCTTGTTGCTTCAGGAGAATCTGGTCTTTAACAGTCATCATATTGTGGTTGTGGACCTCCACCTGATGGCGCCATATGCTGAAGGAGGATTTGAAGGTGCGCATGCATTCCAGGCATGTCAATTTCTTGTACTTACAATGTGCCTCATGGTCCTTCTTGACAACTGGACTTGAGAATCTGAGGCCACAATAAGGGCACACGGTTGCATGGCGACAGCCTCTCTCGTGGTCACCCTGTTCCAAGAGCGATGACAGCTTCATATTACAAAGTCTACAGGAGTAAACACCAGTGTCAGGGTTCTTCTGCTGAATGATCTCATCCTGTTCCTGGTAGAGGATGCTCTCCCTTGCTGTGTCCTGGTCAGTTTTTTCAGCAGGATGTGTCCTTAAATGCTGCCTGTACTGAGACTGGAACACAAATACCTTGCCACAATATGGACATATGGAACTGGGCCTTGACCTCTTTTTTGTAAGTGCAGGAGACTGCAAACCCTGCTTATTCCTCTTTAACTTCCAAAGCAAAGCTTTCTTTATTTCTCTCTCTCTCACAATATCTATTAACTTCTTTTGAAATTTCTCATCCAGAACAGAGGAGCTGGAGGATGATGCTGGGTTTTGTACTACACCATGCTGAGTTTGGCAGTGCGTCCAGACTTTGAAGTTAGTATGAAAGCGCTTGTGGCAGATGTCACAAGCATACGGCTTTTCCGGGTTGTGATACATATTTACATGACGATGAAGTCCAGCACTGGACCGGAAAACCTTTAAACAATTCCAGCATTTGAAAATCTTGTTCTGAGGTGACTCCCCACTGTCCTCATTAGGGTCATTGCTGGCATGCTGAGGTACTGTTTTGGACATATTCATGTCAACTGAGAGGGTATGTTCTTTAAATAATTTGCTCTTCTTTAACGGGTACCGTCTGTTGTCTGGCCTGTCCTTTCTTTTCCCCACAGGATTTAAGACTTCCCTGGAACCTTGATCATAATTTGTTTGAAAGTCTTTGAGACTGACTGGCAAAGAATCTCCCACTGTGATGCGTACAATGTCCATGGGGTCAGCAAGTGGACTGCTGGGCTCAGCTTTCACACTGACCTCTCTTTCTACCTGAGTTTCTCTATCATACCTGCCGGTGTACTTTGACCTGAGGACCAGAGGCGATGTTCTTTTTGAGTCGCCATTGTGGGCAGACGTTTCTGGCACAGACATTTTCGATGCCATTTGTACAACTGACTGGTCTCGATTTTGCAGCTCCTTGAGCTCCAGCGTGGGTGAGAAGACTGGAACGGGGCTGTCCATGGATAATGACCTCCTGAGTAGGCTTTTTATAAGTGGCCCACTCCTATCAATGGTCTGGCTTGGCTCACTGGCCTGACCCTGAAAGGGCACTTTGGTATTATAGTGGGACTCCTGCTCCTCATTCTCCTCTTTATTGTCCTGGTCAGGGCCAGACTGCAGCCTGATGTGCTGCACTTCAGCATCACTGAAAGATACTGATGATGTCAGCTGGGGCCTCACAGATGTGAGGTGTGATGAATTCCCCTTTAATATGGAGACATACTTCCTGTCCAAAGATTCACCCTGTTCAGGGGATTTCCTGCTGGATTCAGAGTTTCTGACTGATTCATACGAGTTGTGTTCTGATGGAGGCCGAGCGGACACTCGAGTAGAGTGGGGAGATGTTGATCTCTCAGATGTTTTTCTCAGATAATTTGAGCGAGAGGGATGGGCTGTGTCATTCCGGACCCGACGCACAATGACACTCCTTGTGTGGACATCATTCTCATCCCCCTCTGAGAACGAAAGCCTTTTTCTAGACACACAGTAGGATGCATGTGGCCTTGCTGACACAATGTTGGTGAGGAAAGGGATTCCAAGGCTATATCCCAGCTCTTGAATGGCCGCCAGGCTGCCTTTGTCCACAAAGAGTGAGGAGGAGTAAATGTAATTCAAAACTATCTCAAAGGCGTCAGGCTCACAGAAGTCCAGGTTTACAACTGTCAGCGAGTCTGCATCCATCCGTGAGAAAAGAGACTGGAAATACTCACTGCTGGCAGCCAGAACACTCTTATGGGCCTTGTACCTCTGGTCCCCCACAACCAGGACCACATCACACGTTTGTCCCCGCAGCCGCTGCTCATTCAGAGCCCCCAGCAATGAGAGGGCATGGGAGGGGTTACTGTAATGCACTAGGCTCTCCATGGCTGAAAGACAAGAAAAAAGATTGTATTTTATTGCAGGAATGCAGAAACACATTTTATAATTATAATGTGTATATTTTGGGCTTGTGTGAATTCTTTGTACATGGATGCATAGACAGGAATAAGCATATAATAAATAAAAGCTGACAGGAACTCAGACACAAAACATATAGACTGTACAAACTTTTGTCAATTCTCTGCAATCAGTTAAATATGACACAAAATAAAATACAAATTCATAGTCTCTAAACAACAAAAATATATTGTTTTACTAATAAATAAAAGGAATCTCTGTATATGTTCTTCCCTTTTCTCTATCATTCAATCTACTTCAAACTTGACACTGCATTTGTAACACACACACACACACACACACACACACTTGTCTTTGCTATCTTTGTGAGGACATCTCATTGACATAATGCTTTCCCTAGCTCCTTACCCTAACCCTAACCATCAAAAATGAAAGCCTAACCCTAACCCTTAGCCTAAACCTAACCATAACCTAATTGTAACCCTGACACTAAAATCACATTTTGAGCCTCAAAAATGCCTCCAACCTTGTGAGGACCAGCATTAAGGTCCTCACAAGGATGGTTTGTCCCCACAAGTATAGTAGCATGCCAATTTTCGGTCCTCACAAAGATGTCAAAACAAGTACACACACACACACACACACACACACACACACACACACCTCTGATGGTAAACAGAGGGAACTAAAAGCCTTGAAATTCTGTGACATTTAAGAGATTTTTTCTATTTTT